>VCRD01005377.1:12723-35398 GCA_006783055.1 Trinorchestia longiramus
AGGGTTAGGGTGAACTGACGAGGGAGATGAGGGTTAGGGTGAACTGACGAGGGAGATGAAGGTTAGGGTGAACTGACGAGGGAGATGAAGGTTAGGGTGAACTGACGAG
The DNA here is from genome assembly GCA_006783055.1 of Trinorchestia longiramus. Lineage (NCBI taxonomy): Eukaryota > Metazoa > Arthropoda > Malacostraca > Amphipoda > Talitridae > Trinorchestia > Trinorchestia longiramus. The sequence continues at coordinate 12,833 of VCRD01005377.1, forward strand.
GGAGATGAGGGTTAGGGTGAACTGACGAGGGTATGAAGGTTAGGGCGAGTTTACGAGGGTATGAAGGTTAGGGCGAGTTTACGAGGGTATGAAGGTTAGGGCGAGTTTACGAGGTAGTCAAGGTTAGGATGAATTGAAAAGGGTTTGGAGGTTAGGACAAATTGAAGAGTGTCAAGTTAGTGTAAATTAAAGAGAGTGTCAAAGTTAGGGCGAATTAACGGAGTATTCAAGGTTAGGAGGAATTGAAGAGGGTTTGGAGGTTAGGAGAAATTGAAGAGTGTCAAGGTTAGGATGAATTTACGAGGTAGTCAAGGTTAGGATGAATTACAGAGGTTTTGGAGGTTTGGGCCAATTGAAGAGAATGTAAAGGTTAGGGTAGGTTGGCGAAGTAGAGGTAAGGATTTTTATTTGTTTTCTCATTGATATACATGTATACTAGGGCGTTGCTTTCTTGGATATTTCGTTCTAGAAAATAATGGTCTCTAACTCACAAACCATTAAACTTTCTTTTTTCTTGCAGGTGGTCAGCATTTACTGTCGAAGCTACAGCAATATCAGCCGAGAATAGCTGTCTTCAATGGCAAGGGCATATATGAAATCTTCTCGGGCAAGAAAGAGTTTTCCTTTGGTCGACAGCCTGAAAAGATAGAAGGAACTCACACTGTGAGTCAAGCCTCGTGAATGTCTGGAAGTAAAATTAGTTTAGTTTAATTTTGCATGTGAACGTGACCGCTCGAACACTTACCAAAATTATACACAACCAACAATGATCGCGTTCAGGCTAGTAAAAGTCAGGATCCTAGGGAAACACCGATTGCCTTGACACATTTCCTGCGACACATTTCCTGCGACACCGATTGCCTTGACACATTTCCTGCGACACATTTCCTGCGACACCGATTGCCTTGACACATTTCCTGCGACACATTTCCTGCGAAGTTACCCACCGGTGGGTCACTCAGGTTAGGTTCTGTGATTTTTTCAAAGCTTTCTTAGGACTGTATGTACAAAGTAAAGATTTGCACCGGCTAGGCAATCGCAGGAAACGTGTTAATAAAAGAACTGGAACGTGATTATGCTCATGTTGATGGTGAGCTGTACAATTTGATGGCCTGTTCTTATTGAAGCATCAATTTTGAGATGCTGTTGATGAAAATGAAGCAACAGCTCACTCTGACTTAGGATTTGTTCTAAGCCTTTTTGAGACAGCTTTCCTTACGACCAGCATAACAAGTCGCCACTATGCTGTGTGATTTTTATTTTTATTCTTAGTGATCAGTTGTGTTAGCGCTGCGTGTCGAGTACTGCAAGAGAATTTGAAACACTCTCATGGCATTAATATTCATTAGGCAATTTTATCTATATTTATATTTGCATACTATATTCTTATTCATTCATTAATTTTAACTTTTGGTTGCAGCATGTGTGGGTGATGCCATCATCCTCAGCCCGGTGTGCCCAGCTGCCCAGGGCTTTAGACAAAGTCCCTTTCTACACGGCCCTCAGAAAGTTCCGTGACTTCCTCAAAGGCACGCTAGATGAACTCAAGGAAGAAGACATTGCATTCGCCAACGTTAAAATCAGGAACCTCAAGAAAGATCCAGAGAAGATGGCTGCTCTTGCGGGAGACTCTATATTGAAGGGCGAAGCAATAGTTGAGGATTTCATGGGGAGTGACATGTTACGCGGTCACGAGATGATAGCAGATGAAATGCATAAAAGCTTAATGGGGAGTGACATTCATAAACCCATGGACAGTGCTATGCACGACGGCATGATGGGTCGAGAAAAAATGAAGTCAGAAATTATCGGAGACATGCCAGCAGAAGGGCGGTTGAACAATGACGGTATGAGTAATGCGGAAATGAATCTTGATATAGATCCCATGCGGAGAGAAGCCATGGGAGGTGGTAGTGGAGGGGAAGAAAGTATAAGAACAGACATGATGGGAGAAGAAGGACGGAGAGACATGCTTTTTTCTGGAAATGACAATATTTCTAGCATACTCGGGGAAGACTCAATCAAGTTAGAAATGAATGACATTTGTGTCAAAGAGGAAATGGAAGAAGACGAGGAGGTATCAAAGATCACTCCTCAGTCATTGTTTAAGCTTAACGGCATGTCGAGGGAGCAGCTGGAAAGCTTGGACTGTCCGACTATTCCTATTCGAAAAAAGAGAGGTCGACCGAAGAAAACTCCGGAGGATCCAAACATGCCGGACAGACCCCGTCAAAGATCTTTACCTCAGCAGCAGCTTGGAGGCATCGGTCCACCTGGCAGCTTGGGCCCTCCTGGTGCTATGATGTGCAACGGCCTCAGCTCACCAATGTTGGAAGAAATACCTCGAAAGAAGCGAGGGCGGCCCAAAAAGCTATTACCAGACGGTACTGTGCCTCCTCCTAAACGGCCTGGCAGGAAACCGAAAGCCCTCAAGGAAATGCTCCAGCAACAACCGCCTCCTCCTCCTCACTGTCCTCCAATGGGACACATGGGAGGGATTCCCCTGCACGATTCTCCGCACCATATGGCGCTCAACCACATGAATGGCATAATGTCACCTCAAGGGTTCAGTCCCAACCACAATAACCACACGTTTTCTCCTCAGTATGGTGGCAGCGGGCAACCACCTGTCATGGGTCAACATGTTGGGCCTGGAATGCATAGTCAGCAGCAACAATACATGCACTCACAAATGGGTGCCATGCACCAAGGGAGTGGGCTAACTCCTACCCATCCTGGTGCTGGGGGCATGAACCATTCAGCTCATAATGGTCCTCTAACCCCTGGATCTAATGGCGCGGGTCTTCATCCAGGCATTCATCCCCATAATCCTTCTGGTAATCCTGCTGGTGGAGGGAGAGGAAATACTCCTCATCAGTTCGGCCAGTCACCAGGATATTCTCCTAACCCAATCACTCCTCAACACCACATGCCTCCTCACTATCCTAATCACGTTCCGCAACATCAAGAAATGGTTAAGAACGAAATGCCACCTATGGAAGAGGACCATCATCTAGGTTTATCTCCACCCCCTGCATCTCCTGTGATGGCTCAGCCAGATTTTGACCCTCCAACCAGCATGCCCGAGAATGACCCGCCCCAAAATATGTCTTCAGCATCCGATACTCGACCGGCCCCCCTTACACCCAACCATCCCTCTCCAGCCCCATCGCACATGGACACGTCCCAGCCTCTGCACAGCAACCCCGGTACTCCTATGGATCATAGCAATACCTCTTATCCGCAATTCCCCTCATCGTATCCCCCAGCTCCCACCCCGCACCACTCCCCTGCTAAGCACGGCAATTCACCGATGTCTCTAGGAGTGCTCGGTAAGAATGACGTTGCGAGCAAGAGTCTCTCAGGTCTCGAGTCTCTCGTGGACCAGATCCCAAGCATTAGCGGAGACCATCACGAGACTAGTAGCCAACACTCCACTCACTCCTCCACCCACTCTGCCACTCAATCTAATGTTTGCAGCAACCCTACAACCCCTGCACCTTCTGCAGCCGCTTCATCACATCCTCCTTTTTCACCAGGCCCTCCGCCCTACAATAACTCTAACTCCTCGTACTCGAGTCAGGCCATCCCCACTCAGCCCGCCGTGTCACACTATAATTCCCCCCAACACCCGTATTCTCCTCATTACTCTTCTCCCCAACAACAAGCACCATATTCACCACTCTATTCTTCCAACAGTACAAATGTTGGGAGTACAAACTTCAGTGTGAGCAGTCTTGCAAACAGCTCCCACTCGACGTCCCTGTCGTACTCTCACTCCTCTGTTCCACCTACCCAGTCCACCACTCCAGCCACTTCACCATCGTCGGCTCCATCCACCTCCTCTTTTAGTGTATCCTCCCTGACCGCTGGAAGTCCTACACCTGCTCCTTCACTCTACAGCAGCTCTTCCTACTCTCCGGTACCTCCTGGACCATCACTATCTCACTCGTCATATCCTGATATCATGGGCTCACCAATGCTTGCCCCCACTCCTCCAATGGGCTCTTCTTTTATGGGTTCACCAGGTCTTATGGGGTCTGCAAGCTCCATGCCCTCAATGTCTGCCAGCGGAGGCATGGGTGCAATGGGCGCCCTTCACTCCCAAATGTCGGCATCTCAACTCCCTTATCCATACTCCCAATATGGAGACTCCGGTCCTCCTCACTACCCTTCCCCTGCGTCCCACGCTTCATTTGCCCACTATCCCTCATCAGCTCCTCCAGGCTTCCATGTACCCTCCCCACGTTTCCCCTATCCCTCCCCTTATAGCAACTCCCCATACTCCCAAGGCTACTCCCAAAACGCAATGTTGGAACGTATCAAACATTCAGGAATGGGAATGGGGTTCGGCAGCTTTTAATTCTCTAAGATCCCACACGGGCGTCAGCTCGGCGTACTTAACTCAAATCCTATAATTAGCTGCTTAATGTTTTGGGCAATGTAATTTTCTCACCGTTTGAACCATTAGTTGTTGATACTGGAACTGTTTCCTCTGTATATAGAAGCTTAAACCGTTGACATGGAAGATCAAGAACAGATCATACGAACTGGACTTTGTAAATACGTGGAGAAGACCATGTCCTCTACGGTAAATAAGATGATGTCACTGGCCGACAAATATATCGGCATGATGATGTCCCTTGACGATAATAAGATAATAAAGTGTTCAGGGCATCTGGATGAGACATGACCAAACAAATGGAGTGTATAAGGCACTGACTCTCTGGCCTCTGCTTCTCTTTAATTTGAGCTCGTTTTGTCTGCTCTGCATTTTCTGGACGGTGATTTTTGCTCTTTCATTGCTCATTTGTACATAAGAAGTTCAGAGCATTTACATTGTCTACTAAACCGTTCTTGAATAGTCTATTTCACTTTTCGTTTCAAATATGAAAATTTCGGAGTGATATTTTTTAATTAGAAAACTCGACTTAGGTACTTCTGCTGGAACATTTAATTTTCTCGGTTTTATGAGGAAAGGATACAGCAAGATGTGTGTACAAGCCATTCTGGTTTTCATTTGTTAACGAGGCGTGCGCAGGTGATTCATTTTGTCTAGATGCAAGCAATGCTAGCTCCTCGTCGACTTGCTGTGGTGGTGTTTTTGGATAAAGTGCTGTACTCTGAACGATATGCTCACTTACCTACCTGGAGGGCCTGCTTCTGCAGCGGAGGAAGAGACAAAAGGTGGTTGTGTTGGTGGTCAGATCCAGACGCTCCTCCTGCGAATGGTAGCTTATGTATCTATAGAACTAATCAGTGTTTCTCATAGATCTTATCGAATGCTCACTTCCGTTCCCCGTGTCTGTGTCAGTTGATTGTTTCTAGCTTTTTTGTATTGTTATATATGTGTGCACAACTTGGGAAGGTCTCGACGGTGCCATGGCCGTTTATATGTATTTATCTACTGAGGAATGTGAACTACGTACTGCACTGTGCTTATTAAACCGTGATCGATGACTAGAACTTTGGTGCCTCTCGAGTCTTGACGTTTGTAAAAAGCAACGAATGTTTACAGGGTACCGTGTTTAGTGTGTCAATGGTACCGTGTGTGTGTCGCGAGTGGTATCCTTGTGTTTACTTGTGACCAACGTGAAGTGATACCCGTGTGAAGTGCAGTGTTTGACGAGGCATTGGCACCACGAGAGACATTGCACAGCGAGCAGTAGTCCAGTACAACCTACCTGCATTCGTACAGTCTCATGGTTCACTATAGTAGTGTGAACCTCACCGGTGCTTTTTTTTCCTAAGATGACTTATACTCGTACGAAGGTATTCAAGAAGCTGTACATCTGACAAACAAGCGCGTTCTCATCGTCTATCTTCTTGAAGGTACTTCAGGAATGAGGTTCAGTCTGTCACCTAATTGTCTGTCATCGAAATTATTTGGTGATTGCACTTCTGTTCGAAATTATCGGACGTCGCAAAAAAATTCTTTGTAAAATCATTTTAACTGTAACTTAAAATCGTTTTTAGATACTTTTGTTTTTACTGCATAATTTTTCATTTTATTCAAACTGTACTGGAATTTCCGTGTGCATTATTTTATTGTGTCCATGATAAACGTTGTGATCTCCAGGAAACTTTTATTTCATTGCGGAATTTGTAATTTAAGGGAAAAGTTCTTTCTGTCAGAAATTTCTGTGATCTTGAAAGAGAGTGGGAAGACATGATCGATTTTGCACGATATTTGACTATGGATACTATGTACATGTCTGGCTTACACTTCAGGTGACGGACATCTATAACTTTAGTGCATCGTAAGTAATAATAGGCTGTAAGTTCATCTGTGTATATTGTTGTCTTCTTTTTCTGTAAATGACGATATTGTCTTATACGCAAGTGGAAATAATATTAATATATTATGGATAATAAGGGCTAACAACGACGATTTTTTTCTTGTGCGTACACATTCGTGATTGCTTCAAAGATTATGTAATGAAGGTGAAGGTGATGATGATAATGATGGTGATTGATGATAAAATAGACATAGACGAAATGTTTTGTGAAGTACCGCTTGGTTTCATTTTCTTTCTCAATCTTCGAGATGATAAGAATTTATCTTTTACTTCTTTTGCGCTGGGTCGCTTTGTGGCCGCAATCAAGGTCACTTTTATTTTCAGTAGTCTACAATTGTTTTACTCCGAAACTGTTGTGCGTTAAATTGGGTTCTTCAGTTAATAAATTCGCTAACTGAAACATTACCGCGAAAACTGCTTGCTTTGCAATTATTTTGGAGCTCCTTGGGGATAGGTAGGATTCTATAGCTCCTCTCCATTAGGTGCACTAATCAGATTAATGTCAGTCGCTAGTGGCGTGCAGCGAAGTGTTCTGAGCGACCTGCAGCGCATTCATCAACACTGGTTGTGGGAATCCGTTGCAGTTTAATTTCTTTATTTCTATTTGCTTTTACCTTTTTGGAGGGCGACCGTGATGTCGTTTCGGTGAACTCCGATAAGTGCAATGACTTTTGTTTTTGTATTTCTTCTTTTTTCGTTTTTCGGTGCGCTTTGAGGCGTGTTGGCTACGACGTGGCTGCCGCTGCTGCATAGTAGGGAACTGCATCGCAGGTACAATCTTTAGGTTACACGTCATGTCTTGACGTTCTTTGTTGGATGTGAAGCTGGAGACCGTGTGTTGAAAATTAAAATGTTCATTTTATGAAATATTAGTATTGTTACTGTTATTATTAGTATGATGAATATTATTATTATTAATGAAACAATAATTATTAGTTTGCGTTCGGAATCTCGTCTAGAAGAGTTTTGAAAAAATATTTTTCAGATAACAACAATAATCCATGACTCGATCTTCAGACTAACTTCTTTTTATTGATTGAAGAAATTTTCTTGAAAGACACGTAATTTTTTCTGACGAATCATTTTGTAATGGCCCATTCTTTAGTAAAATTAAATAAAAAACCAAATTTAGTTGCTGAAATAAATATTTCAAGTATTAGATATTTTAGTGAATAAATTTCTACTTTTCTTGTATATTTGAACCTAAATTTTACAGGACTGAACTTCTGGCCGCGTTTCTTTCGCACTCGACAAAATATTTTAAAATCCTGAGATCGAAGTCAACGTATCCTTATGTTCTTAGAAAAGCGATAATAATAATAATAATCATCATAACCATAATAAAAATAACAATTATAATAATATTTACGATAATGAAAGAACCATGAATAATAATAATTACTATTATTATTTGATGGAAAAATAGTTCGCTAATTTAGTGAATAAATAATTGTTAATTCCCAACGTTGGTTGTGGGAGTAAGGTTTATTTTATATTCTTTACGCGGCTGCGGACGCCAGCGGCATTTCCTTGTTACGTATTGGAAAAACTCCGAATTATTACGAAGTAAAGTATGGAAATTAACGTGACTTGGTCAACGAATATTAGTGTTGATCTCCGTGTTCATTTACTTTCTGCGCTATTGGTTGTGATTTCCAGAGCTTTCTGAGTTTGTTTTTTTAATTTGTTGTATGGTCTAATTACAGGGTAACAGATGTGCGTTAAGAATTTACATTTAGCATTTCATTCTCCTATCTTCCCTTGTATTTCATCCTTTTTGTCTTTGTCTGCTTCTTCTGTTTCGTGCATGTGTCTCTTCTTTTTCTACTTTTTCTTGTTCTTCCTTTTCTAGTTCTGAAGTTGAGGTACAACTCGTTCAATGTAAGGCAGGAGCTCAAAAACAGGGGTTCGTTTCTTTTAAACTTGACATCCAGGCTTCATGTGTAGTTCTTGTACGTGTACCTGATGAAGCATCAAGCCTACATGTATGACCTGTGGATGTTGTCTCCGAGATGAACCCCCGCTTGGACTCTGAAGTATGGGAAGTGTTTTTAACGCTTCTTTGCTCAATAAATGAACTTTGTCGTCTTGAAATGTCTGATGTCTCATCGTGGTTATCAGTATTGCATTGTTTTAACTTTGGCAATGAGTATTTTGCCTGGAACTCCAGGCTGGACGTTTTCAAACTTGATTTCCAGTTGTCTACACGTCTCAATGAATCGGCGCAAGCTTCTCTCAATTTGGTTTCAAAGTTAAATACTCGTGTTAATAGCAGGAAAAATCTTGTGAAACATAGCTTATGAAATTGAGCACCTTTGTTATATTACTCACAGCTCCCGTGTACTGTTCCCTAAAGTTTAAAACTGTTATGTGCTTCTAGGTAAATTATGTTAACATTCCACACAATATTATTGATCAGCATCACTAAATCTCAATAATCAGCATCATGTTAATCAGGAAGACTTGGTCACGGATTAATGGACTGCATTGAGCTATTGTTTGTTTATAATCGACATAGATGGTAATTTTTCATTTTAATTTATATACGCATGTTGGTTAGTCAATTAATTTTCTGACAAAGTAACGAATTATAAGTCAATGAATTTTTCATGGATATCGAATTTGAAATTTCAGTAACTGATTTAGATTTCAGATGACCTCTGTTTGAGTGCAAAGATTTTAAAGATCTTAAGCTTTAACACGCTAAACAAGCTGTTACAGCTGTCATTTTTCTTGTCGTATTCTTCTCGGAAGTCAGTCATGATTTTCATGTTTGTTCATGGAATTCTGACGTCCGAAAATTTTAAAATTTTTCTAATATTCTCAATTCCTCGCACGTATTAAATTTAGAATTTTGTTAACTATGAGTTAGTTTTATTTTTGGTGTACGATGACCAGAAATTACGAAATTCCTAGTTTCTTCTATTCGTAAAGGCCTGACTCGTTCAAATCTCATTGCAATGTGGACACCTTTTTAATTACGCAAGGATAATCTTTTATTTTTGTTCCGTGGATGATTTACTGATGGAATTAATTCACAATCCACTTTGTGTCCTCTGTTGTCATGCTTTACATTTATGTTCACAGGAACAACATCCTGAACATTAAAAATTGCAGCTGTTTTGCGTCCGTTGTTAAATCCATTGAAACGCGAGTGGCTTTTTCAAGCAGGGAATCGCCAATTTGAATTTAGGTTTATTTTCATTAAAATTGTCTCACAGGTGAACTTTGGTTGTGTTAACTCGAGATTTTGTATTTAAATGTTTCAGGAAGTACAATGCGGTGCACCATTACTGGAAGCACCTGAGAAACACCGAGAAGAATTAAAATATTGTGTTTTTCAGTACGCATTGTCCACACACGAGCTGGTTGATCTGTTTTTAATTGTATTCTAATTAATCAATGGAAGTATAACGTGCAAGATACGTGCGTGTTTTAAACCGTATTTGTAGCAGACAGCTTTTTCAGTTGCAATTTTAAATAAAAATTCCCTTTGATACAACTGTTTTCTAAATTTTTTGTTTTATCTCATTAACATAACTATTTTTGTTTCAGTTACACCATTTTGTTTAAAGCTACGCTCTTTGAATACTTAACATATTGATGAAAAATAACCAAATTCCATCACAGGCTTTGATCATACAATTCTAAATCCGTCAGTGAAGTCTTGTTTTTACTTGTAAACTGTTTACTATTTTAAATCATTTTAGTGATAATTTATTGGCATCAGTTGTAGCCTCGACAGTTTCCAAAATTTCTGGGACACATGTCCCAGAAATGTCAAAAAAAATGTTTACCCACCAAGAAATTTTCGACGAGTTCCGTCGAGTTTGAAATGTTCATAGTGAAATTATTTGACTCTGATAAACAAATTGCACGATTGACTTTTTTTGCAAATATCTGAAGTTACTTTAGTTTTATTGTACGAGCAGATCTTACTGCAATTAACTGTTGAAAAATTAATAGTTCCTAAAAAAAATTTGTAATTTACAAACAATAGCTCAATGTCTAAATCATAGTCATTAAATTTTTTTTATCAAATTCATATCAAGCTCATTTATTTCTTAACTTCTTCCTGGTCTGAAGTTTTGAAACAAAATGCAACAACAGCAACAAATTTTACATTTTGCCTCTAATGTTTGTTATAAAATCTGTGATGCATCGAAAATTACTGAAAATCATTTAATTATCTTAAATTTTGTCCTTAATACTCTATAGGTATTTTGCGTACTGTTCAATTTGCCTCTCATTCAATGATCTTAAATTATTCCTTTTGATGCTAAATTTGTCCGTTTAGCACAAAATTTAGCGCAATCTCTTACAACAGTCAGAAAAATTTACCTTGCGTGAGAGTTGTTTGCAGCGAAACTTCGGACCGATTTGCCGATGCTTAGATCCTCATAGCTGTGCTGTGGACAGTCTTTAATACGGTCCAGTTAGCGTGACTTTAGCAAGCGTGGATTATCTCCGCATCCCGGCTATCGCAAAGTCTTCAAAGAACTTTCTAACATTTCGATCATTTATGTAATTATAATGAATGTGTAGATAAATGTTTGAGGCGCCGAAAAAAGAAAAGAGAATGAAAGAAACCTAGCGGTCGTTTTGTCGACGTGATCATTTTCTTAGCACACAATTGTTCGTGTTCAATTGCACGGATTTAATTGTTATTTATTTCCTATGAATGTTCCTGTTTGTCAGTAATCTCCTTTGTTCTTACAGGGGTGAGACAAGACTGATCGAGCTTCATGCTTCTCAATGATGATAATGATATGTATGTTATTTTTGTCAAGACTAAGTTTGTCCATAGTCGTACGTTTCATTTTATTTTTATTGCATTTAACATGAAAGTTTTGAATGGTCAATTCCTGAATACGGTGTTGTTGTTTCATTCTTTCCTGATCTTAGCGGTCCTTTTGAGTGTTGTGCTCCTGGAAAATTAATGCTTCATCAGATACATCAGACTCCGTACAAAGTGTTTAGTTAAAATGCAAACGTAAAAAAGTATCTTTTGCATAAAGCAGCGAAAAAATGTGTACAGGTAAAATTTCAAAGGTTTCATCCTAGAATTGTTAAGTGTTGCCACCAAGAAATGTTAATTCATGTTTTAAGGGAAATATCTGAATTAAAACGTGAAAGTACTGTGTCATGTCACAAGTACTGAATGTTGTTCAACACAGACTCACTAGCATCATTTCCTAGTGACGGCACATACAGGGTGTCTCAAAAAAATGTACTCACCCTTTAACCGTTGCTAACATGCTATCTTCTTTGTGTTGCAGGTGTGAGGTTCGAACCTTTGCGAACATGATTAAATGTGATTAAAGAATCATGTTCGCAAAGGTTCGATCCTCGCACCTGCAATACAAAGAAGACAGCATGTTAGCAACGGTTAAAGGGTGAGTACATTTTTTTGAGACACCCTGTATGTATAACTTTCAAAAGTGCTCAGGAAGAATACGATGTTTCTCTGAAAACTGCTGATGAAAAATACGATTTGCTTCAATACATTCTTGTTTCTTGTTTGTGAATCGGAAACGTGCGGTGTGGTGCGGTGTATGCTCTGTTTCCAACTGGAGTACAGCTGCATTTCTTGGCTTGCATATATCGCAGAGTTTTTAATAATAAATGTATTTTTTGAAATGCGACTAAATACACTTAAATGAAATATCAATGATGCAATTTTACCATAGATGAAACTTTTGTAAAAAAGTAGTTAAAATGGAATTATGCTTCTACTATTAGATCAATTTGAAGTAAAAATACTTAAGTATAAAAATAAACACTCGAGTAGGCTTTATAAATATTCAAGTAAGCAGTATAAGCACTCGAGCATGCAGTATAGGTACTCAAGTATGCGGTATTAATACTTGAATACATTCCTACTGAGGAGCACTGAGGGACATGAATGAGCTGGACGGTGAGAACAATTTTCCGAGAAATTAAATAATTCTCAGTCCAATCATACGAACAGCCCTATCATGTTAAACATGAAAGTGAAGGAATTTAAAAGTAGTAGCTTATCAAATGAGAATTTTTGCCATAAATAATTAAATTACTTAAATTCTATCCATAAAACATTCAGCGTTTCATGAATCAGATAAAATGTATGATCTTTAAAAGCTGATTTTGATATGATTTTATTTTACTTATGTTAACTGTTTGCGTCAGAATTTTCATTTGGTAAGCGTATACTCACCTAAATACGCCTATACATATCAATATATATTCATAGTTATATATATATATATATATATATATACCTGATAAACTTCATCACAGCATGAACTGAATGACATATTCCCGTCATTCGTTTTCATGACGTTGAAAAATCAGCCTTCTGCTCTCCACTTGAACATAAAAATATAAATATTTTGCATATGGTGTACTGATGAATAGTGGAAAACAGTCATACAAAGTAATATTGAAGGGTATGAGCTAGAACATGTACGTCAGAGGGAGCACCAAACTTGGCGGGTTCCCAAGGCTTTATGTCTCAGTCAAGGTATACCTGCTGATGAAAGTGTATGTAGGCGTTGGCAAGAATAAGAAGTAGAAGCTTGTAATTTTTTATGTTTACACCTTCAAATTGGACGAAGACGCTAGAAAATCTGTATTCTGACGGCGAACGAAGTTCATAACTGTACGTTCATAGCATTGATCAAGAGGATAAAAATTATGCCCGGGTGTTGGGGATCATGACCGTTTTTAGATTTAGAGGAGTTTTTTTACGTGTTTTAGAGTTCATGAAATGAAACTCACGTAAGTAGTAAATTGAAGAAACTATTTTTTATGCTTTTAAATGTCTGTTGCTTAGTCCCGTTCATTAAAACTCCCTTTGAATTAACTTGTAATACTTCATATCTAATTCTAACTGAATTCAACATTCTGTACTGTAATTAAACCCAGCAAAATTAACGTATTATGAATACAAATCGGTGTAACGTTTTCATTTCTTTTCTGCGTTCATGCCTCAGAAAAGATACAGTTGAGAGAAAAATTGTGATCTGCAAAACATTTACCGGCTGCTCACAGCAGCATCTATTTGTTTCATACTACATTAGCTAACTAAACATGAAAATAATATAAACTTACTCGTCTTTATATTGTCAAATCACAAGAGTATCTGGCCCGTTCAGAAGTTTTAACTGTGCCTTTTACATTAGTTTGAGTATAGAAATATTGTGCTCCGAAACTAGTTAGTTTGGGGCTACAGGGACAATTTTTCCGAAGTCCAAAATAAATGCGACTACGAAAAAGAATTAGTTAGTTCTGTCAGGAGACAGCAGGAAAGCTTTAGTCGTCGTCATTATCACACAGGCGTGCTTTACACTTGGTTGTGACTCTGCTGTCGAAATTATTTCCGTCTACTGTGGTGGTTTGAGAAAGTTTGTATCAATGTGGAAATTGACATTAATCTGGTTAACTGATTGTGAAATTTGATACGGTTCAAGGTTTCAGAAGTTTTTCACTTTGATCGAAATGGAAACCAAGTTTCAATGTTTTCCAGCTGTGATCAGTGGACTAAGTCAATTTATTCACTTTGCGATTCGACCATGAATGTTTAAAACTGTCATTGTCATACGAAGAAGTGTTTTATTTTCACTTTGTATGGTGTAGCTTGCATGGTAGAAAACGAATTGAACCTGTGGAAATCTGGACAAGATGATAAAAGGTGAGCCATTGAGTAAATGTTACTAACAAATAATCTTGCTTTAAAACTTATGTAATTTTCTTGTAACGAAGCCACTGTAATCGTAATTTCTTCCTGTTGAACATTCAGGTGCATCTCCTAAGTCAACTATTTTTTGAAGGTAAGATGAGGCCTCTGTGCATGGAACACGTGTAGGTAATACTGAAGATTAGGAACAGGAGTCTTATCGATACAGTCTAATATTTTCGATTTGTTTACACATGTCTTGATAGGATTTCCTTGTCATCCCTTGCGTCGTATCAGAAATAGCGAAATTTAAATTGTTTTTTTTTATCAATAACTACTCGCCCCATCGACGCATGGAAAAGTATTCAAGTAACGTGAGGCTAGTAACTAGGGAAATAATAATGAGGTTAGTAACTAGAAATTTAATAATGTGAGGCAGGTGGGTCAGCAATTACCTTGTTTTTGTGTCCCGCATCGTTCACAATTTCTGTTCCAGTAAATATTCAGAATAATCGCACCAGCAAAAATCAAGCTTAATGTTTTATTGTTTTGTATTATCAATGCATTAAGTAGAGAATAGCTCTTCTCTAATTGAAAAGAAGAATCGAAATAAAAGGGACCACTTTTAACTGTAAGCGTTCAGGAGTGCCAAGAATTCTTTTGCAGTGCCAGAATAAGACACACGTACTCTAAAACTAAGCCGAAATCAAAAATAAAAAAATACTAGTTTGTCTCTATATCCTAAAACCTAATTTTCTTAAAACATGAGCCATTTCTAATACGTACACGTCAATCAGAACTGGTCCATGAAGGCAAGAAAGGTATTAAGTAATAGAGACCAATTGATGTTTCCTGTTTTGAATTTTTATTTATATGAAGTTCGAATTTTGTCTTATTTCAGCACTAATAATGGAATCTTTGTTCTTTGAAAAGTTGGTAACTTGAAATATTTTCTTTTACGTTGCTTAATCTTTTCATCTTGGGTATGAGATTTTCGAAAAAATTTACCTACTTGCGCTATAGGTGTACGTGACTACTAAGTTTACCGACTAAACTTATGAAATAACACTCGTGATTTTTACGGATTGAAATTAAATTTCTTGCTTCTGTTCATGGAGTTGATTTTACATCTTAACATTTAGAGTGGCTGTACGCATCGTCGTCTCTTGAACTGCCATCTGCCTTTGACTAACGGCTTTGAAGTGCGACTATGATAAAACCTTATTAAATTCAATCAAACGCCGATAAAGCAAAATTATCTGAAAAGTTCTTGTCTTTGAGGATCAACAATAATTTTCTAAACTAATTTGAGAGGAGATTTTAATTTAAAGGAATTGAATTTAAAGGTAAGAATTCGTCTCATTGTTATTGATGAATGTTTCGCAATCATACGTATATTTCATCGTAGGTGATAATTTAAATTGTTTAACGTCCCGAGGAGACCAACAATAGATTGCCTCCCCCCTTCCAGCACTCAGCCACCCAGAAGCCAAGTTTGCAACTACAGGGTATCTCGGAAAAAATGTATGCGTTTTTAACCCTTTAGCGACAATTTGTTTTTCTAGTTTCTACGTCTAAGCTCACGAAGACCGTCTGTACACTGATGTAATGAAGCACGCTGAGAGCCAGGCAGCCAAAAGAACGACGCTGTAACATGCCGCCGCGTTCAAACCTAGTAGCAACCTCATATTGCTCACTGTTTAATTATTAGAACAATTCTCCCAAAGACCGTGAAAGACGATCGAATTGTCCTTTTACTCGCTAAAGGGTTAAAAGGCTGTAGTTTGAATACTACTGGTGCTAGGAGGCTGGGGCAGGTCTCATTCGAAAGTGCAAGATCTAAAGTTTTGTTTTATGTCAACATTACGTTGTTAACCACCATATGTACGCCTCATAAAAATCAGTAGTTTTCAAACTGCTGCGTTTCAAGATGTATACAATTTTTGGGGATGCCCTGTAAGTACACCACTGTATAATATTTCCCCGTTTAGGCGTAATGATGCTATGGACTAATGGACTAAATTTCCTCATCTTAAAATTAGCTTTACGTTCCGGAATGTTTGCCCAACAATGTTGAAGAGATCAAAGTTTTCAGTCAGAAAAAGTAAAAGTCGTTACGTTGTGAGCCTTTACTGTCATTGCTGACCTTCTGCTTATTTTTTATCTCGCTGCTGTCTGTTACAGCCGTGTAATTGAGGCTTATTTTCATTGTGTGTGCCGAATTTTATTGATGTTAAGTTTATAATTTGAAAACTAGTTGTTGTTTGCCCAGCGGGTGATCAGGGGGACTCAGGGGTGCGTGGGAGGCTCGAGTGAAGGGTGGATAGGAGGAAGGAAGTAGGTTGAGAGTGAAGGGATGCTGGAGAGGAAGGTTGCCGTGGACACCGGATCCAGCCAGAGGTCCAAAGGGATAAGGTAAGTGGAGGTGAGGGGGAGCAGCTGAAGAGGTGGCTGGAGGTCTGGTCCGCGGCGCCGCAGGCAGGATACGTGGGGTCCTGCGCTGCTCCTATTCGGGCCTGGTACGAGTTCAGGGCTCTGGTGTGGCCCGATCGGAGTTGGGAGAGGAGAGTGCGGGTGGATCTGGGAAAGGATCGCTCTTGTTCAGAAATGGTTGTGGACAGTTGGAGGACCCTGTTGGGGCCCGCTACAGAGATGGCCTGCTGAACTGCTGAAGAGTGCAGGGAGTTTAGGGCTTGCCTATAGGTGGAGGGAAGGCAGTCCCCGTTTGGAGATAGAAGGTGAGCTATTGAGGGTCGAAAGTGGGATTGGAGGGTATGTTTCATATTACGAGGGCCGGAGGGTTGGGTGACTGTGAGGTAGTTGGGGTGGTGAGGGCGGAGGGAGCTGAGGAGGTACTGGGAGCAAAGGAGGGAGAGGTGGTCGGCCACAGGAAGGACCCCTGTCTCCCTGTGAAGGTGCGAGGCGGAAGCCATTTTGTGGGATCCGGTGACTATTCGAAGGGTATTGTTCTGGAATGTTTGGAGTTTTGCTATAGATGAGGGGGAAGCATTGAGAACCAGATGGGAGCTGCGTAGGTGACTATTGAGTTGATGAGGGCCTTGTATGTGAGAGTGATAGTTTCCTTTTGCTAGACCCAGGAGGAACCAGCAAGGGCTTTTAGGATGTTTAACCTATGCCGGGCCCTCTTACAGATTGTACTTATGTGAGGGGTAAAGGTGAAGTGGGGGTCGAAGGTAATTACTAGTTTTCCGATTACGCTGTTACTTATTTTATTAACACTATATGGACAACTGTAGTTTCTGAAGAACATTAGAATGGATTAATTTTACTCCTATGTTCTGAATGTTGGGTAGAGTTGCATAAGAGACACCCTTTTACATATTATGAGTAATAATTTACGTAATATTTCCTTCAGACAAAAATAATTTGGTCTGTTAAAGCTAAAGATAAATATTGGCCGATGATGGACGAGCTATAAAGAGAAGTGTTTACTACGTGAGATAATTAAACATGTAGGAATAATTTGTCTTTTGTCTTGAAAACACTCGCAATATGTTACTTAGTGTATTTTTTGTATTGTTAATTGTTAATTATTGTACTTATTGTTAATTATTGTACTTGTACATATTGTATTTATTGTAACTCCTCCCCAAGGCTTGCCTGAGGGCTGCAGACCCCAGCTAGACTTTGGGGGTCACACGGGGGACGCAGCAATCGTGCTGGGGGGACAGCAAGTACGGCTGGCAGCATGGCGCAAAAAACTGCTGTACGTCCTGCTGGCCGTACTGCTGTGCATGGCCGTAGCCAACGCCCTCACCACCCTCTGGCTCCTCAGCCGTATGAGCTTTAACACGGTCAGTAAATTATGACACACACGGCAAACAACTTGTGACGGTTTACCCTTTTGATCCTAATAAGCTATATTTGTCCCGGCAGCAAGAAATATATTTATACGATAAATATATTCATAATTTGGAACACATGCCTTATTTTTGGGCTAATGAAGCCATTAATCAAATTTCGTTACTATGCCACCCGTCGGGACCGAGCGAAAGTGACGTAGTAGCAAAGGTTTGCAAAACGGCTTTATTCTCTCAAGTTAACCATCAGCTCAGCCTAAAACTCTCGAGAATCGTCTGCTGACACATCTTCTTTGTGCGGATCTCGTGCATCTCGTTGTCTAGCCGATCGTATGCTTGCATCACACCGGGCTTCCTGCTTCTTTGCTGGATGAACTTCCGGAAGGTGCTCCATACCCGCTGGGCTTCCTTGAACGGAACGATTTCCTCCTCACAGGGTCTCTTGGAATTATCGATCGCCAGACAAGGGAACTTCTCGCTGCCGCTCATGTTCGTTCGGAATCAGCTGCCAGAAGAGTTCAGTCTCGTCCAGGTTGAAAACTTCGTCTGCAGAGAACTGCCCGAGTAAGGGCCGGAGAACCTGTTGTTGCCACTCAAGAATGGGTTGCGAATCCACCGCTCCAGCTTCGCGTGATTCGGTGGCGCTTCTTGAAATTGTCCAGCCAACCGTCGCTCGCCATGAAGTCTGGGATGTGCATCAGCTCGGTCAGTTTTATCACTTTCTCCTTGATCAGATCGCTGCCGACAGGCAGATTCTGTCCTCCGGCTTGCTTCAGCCACATGAGCACCCCCGTATCGAGCTTCGAATCGTGAGCCTGTGTCACCTTCATGCGCTTCGATGGAACTCCAGTTTGATGGCCACCTCGATTGCATCATTCCTGCTGAGAATGCCCTTCACTGTGGTTCTCTTAACTTCAATGCTCCATTTTTTGTTCATTTCCCTGGCCAACTTGTATTGATTCGGTTCCTTCTTCGCGGCATCGATGATCTCTTCCATCAGCGTAAAGTCGGTTCGCTTGCGCTTCTGAGCTGACATTGTGGGCTACTGTCTGAATCTCAAAAAAAAAATTGAATTCGAAAATACAGTGAACAACACACAATCATGGCATAGTAGCGAGATTAGGGGTGGCATAGTAAATTTATTTTTTATTGAATTTTGTTAGGGATGAGAAAAAGTTATATAATAGTGAGATTGGCGTAGTAGCGAGGTGAGATAGTAACTAGATTTGACTGTACCACCAAAAACTTGGCTCAGCAGAAGTCTGATTGAGAGGGTACAGCTCCTGGCAATGCTAAAGTTCGTGGAGTTTAGTTTAATATACGGCAAAATACTAAGGAAGGACATACGAAATAACTTACTTTTAGGACTACGAGGATTTTTAGTTAGAGCTTGTGTGCGGAAGTTTAGCACGGGATGCGTTGTGCTGTTATACAGTAGCAAGAAATTAGACATCAGCGCTGTTTTTTTGTTGCGCTTCAAGTAGAATTCACTTGTGGTGTTAGTATTAGTATTTTACAATACTATTATTGGTGCTGAAACATTTCACTTGTTTTCCAGGAAGTAGGCACATATATAAATTTTTCCTTCTTGAAGAAAAGAAACTTATTCCCGGTATGGTACGAATTAGTTTCTTCATCATACTAGTAAGACTGTAAAGTTTAGATTTTATAATCAGGAAAAAAATCAGTGGACGTAATTCACCTTCATTTTATGAAGTTGTGAAAACGATGTAAATGAGATATAAAATCCATTTTTCTCCACACAGGCCCATTGAAACTATTTTGGTAAAGTATTTTTACGGAATGCGATAGTAAAACACGGTAGCTTTGTCACGTTTGTTTTGCAGTCGAAATATTCATGCATCGTTTGTGTTGTCTGAGACGAAAGCCCAATAGCAACGAATCGACCCACAAACTTTTTCAAGATGCGACTATGATCCTTGAGATTTTCAGGATTTCCATTTGGTGAAATAAGAATTTTAAGTTCAGCTAAGCCACACCTCAACCACGCTCGTCGACACGCCCCAACGAGCCTCCACTCTCAAGTTGCAGCACAGATGATGGGGATCTCGCTTGAAGCATCACTACTACTCTTAAGATCTTATCGATAAGCATCATCACTACTCTTAAGATGTTAACGTTAAGAATTTTAAGACCCAATGTATATAAAAAGTATACTTTATTGATAATGAAGTTCATTTTTATTTAATTCCGAGTGCCTTCTGTGCAGAGGGGTCTGGGATCACTGCACGTGGAGGTGGAAGGCGTGCGTCTGCTCGGCCGGTCGTGGCTCGACGAAACAGTAAGAATATTTTATTTATTTTGGTGGTGCTAACTCGGGGAAAAAAGTGCAGTACGGAAGTAAAATATTTAGTGTTAAAGTACAAAGTGCTTGTCTATTTAACACGTTAAATGCGAAGTGACCCACCGGTGGGTCACTCAGGTTAGGTTCTGCAATTTTTTCAAAGCTTTCTAGTGACTGTATGTACAAAGTGAAGATTTGCACCGGCTAGGCAACCGCACTTAACGTGTTAAGCGTACGTAAGGAACTACTTTCTCTTGCGAACTGGTTTTAGTAATCTTTGCGGACCAATACCTCTAGAGCACAACCAGAAATTTATTACCTTTGTTCTCGTGTTTGTTCAATAGTTACGAAGTCCAAGTCGAGTTGTCGTGGTACTTTCATCTATATTATGTATACCCCATTTGTCTATTTTGTAAGCACAGTTTTATGAATAGAAATAAATTATGTTTACTTGAACAGCTATCTAAGTCTATGTAGCAGAATAATGTGCTTAAAGATCTTACTATGACCCCGTATTTTTAACGTTTTCTGGTTCCAGTATGCCCGTGGTGAAAATATGTTGATGCATGAAATTTGTTCAGAACATCTGATTTTATAGAATCTGCTTTCTGCGTGACTGATCTCATTTTAGAGCCTCGATTTTGATGTATCAACTTTCATGGAACTACCATCATTTACTGCAAATAAAAAAAGTAGTTGAATTGTATTCTAAATGTTCGTTACCTACCATATTGAATGTTCAAATTCGGGTTTGTTTTTTATTCTATTAGGCATTGGAAGATATCTGCGTGGTCAAAAGGTTTACATTTACTGATAATTGTACCTGCGATTTTCAATCATGTTTTGAGTTAACAAATCCTGATCCTAACTTCTTAAATTGAGTACCCTCGCAAATTGTTCTCTTTTGCGTGTCTACTTAGCTCTTCACTAGAATATGTAAGACTTTTTAACTCTAAAATATGCCGCGTCTGTGTTCGTCAATACGGAAAGAGTCCTTTGGTGCTTGACAAAGTGATATTTTCTGAATACTACTGAGTTAGCCACACTGTTGCAACAGTATCGCGGTATTCGTTCAAGTTTTAGGTTGTCCTTATTTTTCTTTCCCTTCGTCTTTCTTATTAGTGCTGGTGGCTGAACAGTTATTTCAGCATCATCGTTCTAGTATAACTAAGGGACTTATAACTAAGTCTATCATCTTTCTTTGCGTGTTTTGCTGCAAGAGTTTCTATGGGTAAAAACACCTTTGCCTACGGAAGCCCTTGCATCAAAGTACGATATTAAATTAACAAAGTGTAATAACTCATCCTTTGCAGTCGTAGTATCTTTCTCTCAGTGCTTTGGAATCTTCATGTTCTTCACAATGATTTCAGACCAACACTCGATCTATACAAAGTCGCCAGGGTCGAAGGCTTAGTCTGTATGGATACCACAACACCTCCCTGTACGCCCTCGACGACAACGGCCATCCATTGACGGCGCTCGTACTGGGTAGGTCGTAGATTATACTTAGTCTTTTTCTGACCTCAGGTGGTCCACAGGGCAGCAATGAATCTCCGTCATTCAGCCCTTCCGTGTGCCATAGTTTCCACCTCTTCCATACTGTGCTTTCATGTCTCAGTCGGTAGGCAAAGAAAGACCTGGCGTACGACAATCCGCTATATTATCATAATATTTTAATGAATTTTGTGTAGTAAGTTTTCACTCCAAGAAGGGTAGAATAATCCATCATTCCAATTAAAATTCGAGACCTGACGAACGTGTATTCACGCATATTTTCAAAAATATGAAAGATCAGAACCATCTATGATAGATTGGATGGTTCTTCCCCCTCCATTCGTGGGAACCATCTGCATTATTTCCGTGAACTGGTCAGGTGTTGAGGTGGACCTAGTACATATTTACACATTTGTGCATGTATATTTAGACTTGTACACGAAGTATTTACAGTGTGTTGTAGAGTGTTTGGGGTGCGCAAAAGTCCTTAGAAAATTCTGTTTTAGCCTAGAATTTGTATCAAACTTTGTTTCTGTTTCGTTTTTTCTTGAAAGAAAAGTTATAGCTACGAAATCTCGGTTACAAATGTTGTATGTACATATATATGTATTATAGTACTTGTATGTGATCTTTGTAATTATACCTTTAAATATTTACGTGCTAACACGTACATGATCTTTCCTAGCTGATAGAATGATCTAGTCCTTTTCGATAAGTAACGATGATTTGTTAATTACATTATATTACATTAATTTTCTAATAGTTGTTAAAAACTTAGGGCTTTTGATAGAGATACTTATTAGGCACAAGGAATTTGTAATTTTACGTTTCTGTCGTAAATGCAAAGTGCTCAGTTAGTCTGTTTGCGTTCATGCATTTCAAAATAAGTCACGCACCTCTGCTCTGACGCACCTCTCCTTCTGTTCAGACGCACCTCTCCTTCTGTTCAGACGCACCTCTCCTTCTGTTCAGACGCACCTCTCCTTCTGT
>VCRD01005378.1:0-24104 GCA_006783055.1 Trinorchestia longiramus
GGCCTCATTTGGTAGCTTTCCTTAAAGTACGTTACAGTGTTGCACACCGTAATGCAACATTTTCTGTAAACAACGCCCGCGATGTAGTCATCCTAAAACCCTGAAAGATGAATGCAAAATATTAAGTTATCAGAATTAAAGTATAAAATTGCTACAATTACTGTTCAGTTTAACTTTATTTGGTTATAAAGCTGTTGAAGTACATAGTTTTTGGATTGTGCTCAATATAGCGTATTATGTAGTAGGTCAAGCTTGCTTTTCGTCAAATTAACATCCATGAGAGTAAAGATATTTTAACGAGATGAAATTTACGTTGTGTGCAACACTGCGCAAGTGAAACGTTACGTGTCACAAAAGTGAAGACGCCAAAAATGTCTCGAAGAATCATTATAGAAAGTTTTCAGAATGGAATTACCCATAACAAAATTAAGTATGCACACACAATCAATGTGTTCTTCGTGCTATTTTGTAGAATAAGTATGTAATAAAGCTCGATTGAGATTCAAATATCACGGAAAATGGATTTTATAGTTGGTGGCGTTCTTCACCCTTGTGGCACGGAGTGGCTCAATTGGGTACGATGAAGTATGTCGTGAAAACCTGGTTGGTAATTTTATTCGGTGGGGAAATTATTTCAGAAGTCTGACGTCGCGACATACGAAGTAGAGCAAGGGAACGGGATGATCTTTCAAAGAACTTGAAAGTTAGTAATGCAAAAATATTTCAGTTCTAATCATTATTTTAGATGTACAGTCATCTGCTCTGGCATATGAGGTATTTAAGTGGGTGAGAAAGATAGAAATATTAAAAATTCACGAGTTGCTTATTAAGATATACATCTACCAGAAAGAGAAAGATCCTATCTTCAAAACGTGTAATCGTTGAAATATTAATTTCATTTTGTTCTGAGGTAGCCAAGAACAGAACAGTTTGTACAAAGGTACAAACATTCTCCGAGATATTTGTTCATGATGGTTATATATAGTATCGTGACATGCATGATGACTATATCGGTGGCATGTAAAGGGTGTGGCAAAAGTCACATGATATATTTAGAATTAATTTATGCAAAAACTACTTGAGATAGAAACTTCAGGTAAATTGCAAACGAAAGATAGGGTTTTGGAGCTTTTATTTAAATAGGATATCATCTAAATGTCCACCATGTTGGTTTATGCACATGCGCATTCTTTTCGTAACAGAATCCATCACTTTCTTTAGCATCTCGGGAGGAATGTTGCGAATCTCTTGAGAAATGTTCTCTTTCAAATGTTCCAAAGTACGAGGCCTATTAATGTATACTTTTGACTTCAAGTACCCGCATAAAAAGAAATCCAAAGGGGTCAAATCACAAGATCTAGGAGCCCAAGGAATCCCACTTCACTCACAAAAGGTTACTGTCTGGTGCGGTATGACAAGTGGAAGGATTATTGGTCCCTATTTTTTTGAAAATCAGAATGAAGAAACTGCGATTGTAACTGGAGCTGCATATCGAAAATTCATTGAAGAATATTTAAGACCTCAAATTCAAGATGGGAATATGTGGTTTCAACAAGATGGTGCAACAGCCCATACAGCAAAGGAATCAATTCGACTTTTGAAGACAATTTTCCCAAATCGATTAATTTCACGTTTTGGTTATAGTCCTTGGGCTCCTAGATCTTGTGATTTGACCCCTTTGGATTTCTTTTCATGGGGGTACTTGAAGTCAAAAGTATACATTAATAGGCCTCGTACTTTGGAACATTTGAAAGAGATTCGCAACATTCCTCCCGAGATGCTAAGAAAAGTGATCGGGAAAAGAATGCGCATGTGCATAAACCAACACGGTGGATATTAAGATGATATCCTATTTAAATAAAAACTCCAAAATCCTTTCTTTCGTTTGCAATATACCTGAAGTCTCTATACCAAGTAGTTTTTGCATAAATTAATTCTAAATATATAATGTGACTTTTGCCACACCCTATATAATATTTATGTAACGCGATGTATATACAGATGAAATAAGTGTGTGAATGTAAGCACGGGTACATTGTACACAGTCATTGCACTACATATGTAACCTGTGGTACATGTTATATTTTCTGTGGATGCGCTATATCAATTAAAAATTCTAACATTGTAATCGCCACATTAAAATTCTTAGTCTTACTAGCGGCTATGAAGACTGCCTGCATGTGCATCACGTTTATGAAACAATTTTCCACCTATGAAATGTAAGGGGCGTGTTACAAATACTGGGTGTCTCAAAAAAATGTACTCGGCCTTTAACCGTTTCTAACATGCTGTCTTCTTTGTGTTGCAGGTGAGGTTTGAACCTTTGCGAACATGATTCTTTAATCACATTTAATCATGTTCACAAAGGTTCGAACCTCACACCTGCAACACAAAGAAGACAGCATGTTAGCAACGGTTAAAGGGTGAGTACATTTTTTTGAGACACCATGTATGGTTAGATGTTAGACAATTATTAGAAGAAGATTCATAAAACCTTTAAAAACACTTCACATCATCAGTTGTCAAACGAAATGTGTTACCGAGATATTACGAAAGTTGGATATCATTACCGGATAATGTATTCAGGGTTTCCTCAGCAAGTTATTTATACCTCATAACCTAATTCGCTTTCTAGAGATCGCGGGTCTGCAGCACATCTCGCTGGTTAGATTAAATTTCCCACACTAATTTAATTTGACAATATTGAACACCCTTTAATCAATTGAAAGGCTCACTGCAGTTGATGCATAAGCACAAGTCTTCATAGTTATTGCGTACATTCAAACTACATATTTATTAAATTGGCACATAGAATAAATTAAAATTCAACACTACAAAAGGATCAAGGACTCTTCAGTCATTATTTTCAATTTGAAAACATATTTCAATTCGGTAACCATCAGTGATGGTGGACTATCATATTTTTATATTCCTGTTTCAATCAAAACAGGCACGTTTGTCATAATAACAGCGCACAAAACAATGATAGCTGTGGCTATCACTGGCGTAGCTACTCAGAAATGGGACAACGGAGTATCAAGCTTTCACTGTAGCAAAAATTTGTCAATTTGCCCCATGGGAAACAGGGTGACTAACTAGAGCTTTAATGGAAGACCCTATTAAGGGGTGTTTCTATCCTATCAATACTAGGAGAGAAAAATGAAAACCTGAATGAGAACACTCGTCCAGGCGGGAACACGAAATTGAAGCGATGCGCGATGGTATTTACAACTGCGTATATATCACATGCAACACATTACGACTAGCACCGCAGCTGTGAAAATTACTGCTTTACATTTGCGAGCAGCTGTACCATACAATATTGATTGCGTTCGAAGGTTCAATCTAAATTAGTCGCTCACACGAATAACATGGAGACTTCTACGAGCGTAGAAGTCCCACGTTTCTGCGGATATCCTGCGCGCCAGAACATTAAATATGTACATGGACATACCACGCGAGTTTCGTACGCATTACTAACCCTTAGATGAAGTACGACCATACGTCTTTTAGGCCAGAGGAAAGGAAGGAATGTTTCCCTACACTAATAAAATGCCCGCGTTGGTAATTATAACATCGAATAACGTGTTGACCATTACACGGACAGCATGCTTCGCCAACACTTCTCAGCAACTTAATTTATAATGAAAAACACATAATATGGTTTACGTAACAACACTATGCAGCTCATCTACGAACACGTCTACATAATCAGTGCCACACTGGAAGCAAACCCACACACACGTGCGTGCAACGCATGCACTCGTAATTAATGACATCACAGTCATCGAGCAAATGAACGAATAATATCCAGAAAATTGCTTCCTTCTACACGTTGATGATCAAAATTTTGAAATTAGTTTTATGAATAAGTTTAAACTTTCAAGTAAAGAGCCAACGCAGTAACATGCGCTTTGAACGACTCGGCACATTTCTGCGTAGTAGTTTAACTTCCGCTATCACAGCATCACGGCAGGTGTCAGCTAACGCTGATGAACATGAAGGATATCCTCAGCCCACCTACACAACTTACAACTAAACACTGAACAATCAAAAGTTTAATCAAATTCAATAATGCATCGTATGCTATAACTCAACGCGTGTATGTGACCCGCAGTAGATCTTCAGCGAACCACTATGATGCACGTGGATTCTGCAAAATAGTTGAAAAGTCCTACTTGAACTCATAAGCCGCCAATTCACACGCAATTCATCCAAGATTCGTTCTCTAATCGTCGCAAATGGCTCACAATTTTCTTACAAATTACACATGGAAAGGTTATCTCATCTGAAAATAAGTATAGAAGCGTGTCTTTCCCACAAGATCACTATGCGGGAAAATGATTCTCTTCTTTTGGGGGACTAAATTCTCCCTCCCCATTTCCACTAAATTTTTAAAATTAAATTGATTATGATTTAGCCTACAAAATTTCTTTTTCAGATAGCTCAGCTATAAAATCATTAGGAAATTTTTCACACTTGAATGGCTTATTGTGGCACTTCCGTTGTTTCATTCTGAAAATGGTTTAAATTTTTAATTCTTTGGCTGGTCACTTGCGATAATTCTAATCTCATGGTCAACATTTACTACACTTCACAATGTAGTGTAATATAATAGTATAACATAATCCACTCCTCCATTCCTCTACAGCTTCATCTCCCAAATAAGGATGTGGGCATCAGTGTTGTTGTGGGGAGGGCCGTTCGTAGGCGCGGTATCCCTGATACACTTGTACCCTCGTCCTCCCGTCAAGACGAGGACGGTTCGCGGTTGTTCTGGTTCAGCATCGGCGGCTTGTGAACCTCCGTTTTTGGAAATACTCCTCGCTGTTGGACTCCTGCTCAGGGTGCCTAGACTCCGGTTGAGAGAAGTGCCCGAGTATGGGGCGATGATGCGGTCGCTTCCTTTGCAGGGAGAATTCGGAGACAAACGGATTTGTTCTGAATTTTTCATTTCCGGCACCACAGAAGAAACAGAGCTGACTGGGAGAAATATTTTAGGTCGATTATTGACAAGTGGCTCGTCTGATACTGGCAACGTGACATCACTGGAACTACGTCGGTGGGTGCGTCTCCTTGTTTCGTTTGATCGAGTTACGTCTTCCACTGACGCAGTGAGTGAAACAGAGTTTCTAGTAGAGTTAGCAGTGGAGTTCACGGCTTCAGTGACGATAGGAGAGTCTATGCTGGACTTGACAACGCAATTACTTCCTTCAGTGAACTCAGGGATTGGAATTACATCTTCAGAGGCAGCAGTCGTGGTCTCCGTCTCTACTTCCGAATTTACCATATTGTTAGAAGATACAGCCAAGTCTTCGGAAGAATTTTTTCTGCTTGATTCTACGCTTATATTGGCTTTGCACCCCAACTCATTGCCTTCAGATGATTCAAGATCTATAACTTTATGTTCTGAAATTTCAGCTTCACTGGTATGATCCTTGGACGATTCATCTACATCAAGGTTTATAGTTGAATTATTATGAGATCGAGTTTCGGTATTATTACCACTGTTGGTAGACTCTTCCGCATGTTCGTTTGTACCGTTAGGATCCTCGGATGGTTCATTCGTTTTTTCTTGTATCTTATCTGCTTCCAAATTACTTTTTTCTTCAATAAGTAACGTCCCTGTGTCTGAGTCTACCTCGTCGTCACCTTCAACTAATATTGTTCCTTCTATAAGTTTTTCTGTAGAGATAGCTCGCGTAATTTCTTTGCCGATGCTTTCTTTTTCAATGTCACCTTCTATGCAGAATGGGTTGGAATCTGAATTCGTATTGTGCTCCGAGGTTCTGGTATCCACGTTACAGTCTTCACTCTCTAGAGGAACAGCTGGCGTGTCCTGGACATCGTTTGTATCTAGGCTACCGTCCACAATTTTCGTGGAAGTTCCAGCATTTTCTCGGGCGCTCGTGTCTTCAGAATCGACGCCATTGTTTTCGATATCACAGTCTTCTCTTATTGTGCTTTGCCTGGCAGTCTGAAGTGTTGAACTATCGTCCGATCCAGACGAGGTAGTGGTTAAAGCTGATATTTTGCTATCTATTGATGCAGAGCTCAGGTCTAAAGATCTAGGTCTACCATCCCTCAATCTAAGACGTCGGTCTAAAGAAGACCCCATTAAAGAAAGAGAAGGATCGCTGCGTCTCAAATCATCTTCCTGGCCTCCATCCGCTCCTACTGCAGCACCTTCGTCAGTCCAATGACGCAAGAGGTCCCCACAAAGGCCTAAGACAGCACCTTCATCACCTGGGCCACTGGGGCCCATGTCTTCCATAAGCCCAGTCCCTGGAGAGGCCCCAAACCCTCTGGGCAGGGTATGAGCTCTCTTAACTGACACCTGCTTGCTTTCTTCAGTACAGGAATCGCTTTGAGGATTTTTGAGACCTTCTGATTCCCAATCAATTCCTTTTTCGGAGCTCATTGATTCCGGGGGCACGGACCCAGCCTTCCTACGAGGCAGGTTGTAGTACTCAGGAGTCATGAGGGTCATCAAGAAAGTAACAGGTCCCGTGTGGGCGTGGTAACTGAGGGTGGGGCGCCCACTAATGATAGGCACGCCTTGCAGACGAGGTAGGGGGAGTGTGACCGTCACCCCCAGACTTGTGCCCACCCACAGCAACCCTCGACTGATGACTAGCGCCGTCACCACCACACTGCATGTACCATTCGCTAGACCTGCGCAAACAGAGGCCAGTTAGAGCTGTGCATTTGAATGCGTGAACCTGTTCAAATCATTATTTTATGGTTAGCAAATTTTATTGCTGCACTGCGGTGCACTCAGTCGAACGCGTTACTAAGGCATATAAAGATGAGTCAGAAAATGAAAAGAGATAAATAGAAAGGTGTTTACCCTCGAATGGTAGGTCCCTAAAATGATGCTCCTCGCGTCCATGCCTCGGCAAGAAAGATATAAGAGTAAAAGCCTTACCTTCGCTACAAAATTAATGCTACAAAACACCCACAACTACGGCTGCTCATTTTCTCAGCACCCGAGAACATCTCAGAGAACCATAAAGTCTTCTGGGTTAGGCAACTACGGCATGCTTTTAAGCATATCGCAGATAACTCAGAATTCCTACCAACCCCTCACATGAAAAATGGTAAAATAAAGTCGTCCTTCCAGCGTATGACATCACATGGCAGATGGCCTTTGCTTTTAATACCTGAGGGATGTGAGCAATCTTTAGTTATGATAGAAAATAAATTGACCATTTTTGTGTACATAGTACACAGCGCAGCATTTTCCTATAATGTATTAATAATCCATCGTTCGTAATTCCAGCAATACTTGAATAATTAGTTTGAAGATAGGTAGTATGAATTACTGGAGGGGAAGTAAGGATCGTATACGAGCAGTACAACTGTGTAACGAACATCGCAACTGCAGCGACTATGTCAACATATTCTACCAAGGAATAGTTTAATACGCACAACTCTATTGATCTATCAAGTCGACAAAGGTCAAATTTCTTAATTTATATGATCAGTTTATAGACTTAAAATTAATAACACTTTCCTAGTCAGTGATTATTATTTTATTCCTAGTTTAACCACCGCAGTCGCAACAAAAGCGATCTCTGCAATGATGTACGGTATCATGAGGTAGTCATCTAATTTTTAGGGTCATGCATTTCTACTTTGGGATACCTGAATTTATAGTGATAATTAACCTAAAAATCCTGAAAACCGACTCAATGTCACATGGAGTGGACCTGATAAAAGAAGGCATACAAGTAAAAAGCTTCATTCCATAGATACCTACGGTTTTTCAGACACCCGCGTATCCCACACAAGTTTTTAGCAGTTGAAGTTATACTCGTCCGACGATACTAGACATTATTTAAATGTGTATCCTAATGTCCACGTCTTCCACCACATTCTCTTGCACTCAACCCTCAGCTTACCCAGCATCCTGGACACGGAGGGCGCCAGGTCAATATCCTGTAGGTGACGGCAACTTTCTGTGTGGTACAGACACACAGTCGATGAGCCTTGCTCGCTCAGCCACAGCCCAACACCTGAGTGTGCAAGCAGTGAAACCGTGCCGCCATGGTGAGCTGATAACCGTTTCTGTAGGCAAGAGTTCTCAGGTTAACTCACGAGTTTACAAATGAATTCATACTGGGTTACTAATACAGGACTACAGAGATAATTTTAGTATCTAAAAGAAATAATATAAATTACGCAGGCGACATAGCCATTACTTCTTCGTCTGGAATTACTTACCAAAACTGTGAGCGATGCACAGTCCACGACTACGACACTGTTTGCGACAGCAGCGTAGAGTTGTGCTGACAGTGGCAGCAGCGCCGTGACAGCAGCTCCAGCACTCAGCTCGAGGGTAGCAGGTGCTGACAGCAGCCAACAGCCGTCAGCTGCTGACCGGTGGTACACCAACAACGAACCGTTCGTCAGGCCAACGAACACCTGAACAATTAACAAAGAACTCATTAGGAAACCTCCTCGCCATTTACCACAACGAAGTCAGGTACAAAAATACACGATAGAATAAATTAGAGTAAGATAATAAATTTAAGTCTGAGAAAACTGACTCGTGAAAGAGAAAGGCTACATAAATTCTTGAAGAAATGATGAACTCCATCTCAAAAGCGAAATAAAAAGTAAAATATGACTTGATCCAGTAAACATAACCCACGGCTTAAACCTTGTTTAAAAAGCGAGTTTTGAAACCTTCACAATAATAATGGAACTGTAATATAACAATTAAAGAAGAAAACTAAAAGTATGTCTTATTATATTTCTCTTCAAGAAAAAAATTTGTTTTCCCAGCATTCACTTGAATTAATTCCTGCAGAAGACAGGTGAGAAGAGTCCCAGACACTAATTGTCCCTATGACTTCACAAATTAATTTTATGATACAGAACTGTCACGAGATCATAATGCCGGGATAATAGCACTTAAGACTGACGCCCTGAAGGGCTGTGACCTAGTGGCACACTAATAGGTGTCAAGTTTCATCGTCATCCCTTGGGATAACTTCTCAAACTGATGCAGTCACTCAGAGAAACTAGCGATGATCATTTCACGATAAAAAAAACGTGATTTCACTATTATTCAGTTAGTAAAGGAAGAGATCTACTTAAGCTAAGACGAGTTCAAGCGGTTGCCCTGACCATGTGGCAGTGGTATATAAGGGAGGATACAGCAGCCGGCAGCTCAGTGTTGTTCAGCTCATCTTGGCAGTCGTGTGCGCTGCCGGAGTACACCAGAAGTCTGCTCAAAAAAGTGCATTCGTTATTGTTTTCAATACTACTGTGAATCCCACAGCTTTAATGTAATAAAAATTCATACAGGAAACGTGACTAGAAGTCTGAATATCTTACTACAGACTGATTCTTTTCAATAATAAAAACTTGCTCAATAGAAGACAGGGTAACATTTTATAGTTAACCTGCACAGTGCAAGTTTACAGAACGGAAATGCTTCAGAAATTCAGACTATTACGAATAAGACGTTACTTTGCATGAAGAATATGAAAGTAGGAATATCATTCAAGGAAACATAAAATACACTCTTACATAATTGTGAATACTCAGCACATTGGACGCCTCAGTTACGAGAGGACAGGAAATAAAAACTTTGAACGTGTAACCATAATTCATGTAATTTAAGTAATATCCCAGTACGGGATAAGCTCGCAGAGCCTGGTGTCATACATAAGTAAGACACTAAGAAAGAGAGAGAGAAATAGAGGAAGATGGAGGGAGAAAAGCACTCGCATCAACAAAGATCTCCAAGTCACAGAAATGTGGCATTTACCTCCAACACAAGAGGGAGACATCTGAGGCAAAGCAGAATTTAGCTAAGGAAAAAGTCTCCAGTTCCTCGACAAGCGATGCCATTAATGGGACACAAAAATAAATAATGTATCCAAAATGTCCTTGCAATGCTGAACACTACAACCACTCCACATAACAGAACATTTCCAAAACAACAAAGCTTCACACGAAATCGCAGGGAATAATGATGAAGTTACGAGATCAGTTAAACATTAGTACTCAATGGAGCTCAGAACTCGCCTGTTTTGCAAGGTGCCAATCCAGACAGTGTCCAGGGAGAGAGGTGGAGGAGGGGGTGAGGAGTGGTCAGTGAGGAGAGGATGAGGAGATGTGGGGGTCAGAGGAGATGATGTAGAAGGAGGGAAGGGAGAGGGAGGCACGTGAAGCATCCCCGTCACGCAGAGCTCAGGCAGACTGGCGCGTCCACACTCTCTCAAGCCTCCCTGCAAACACCAAGCAGTTCATCACTAAACGAATTCACGTGAACTTGTTGTATGATTTCGTTTTGCTGAGTATTAAGTACAGCTAAAGAGGTACACACACTTAGAACAGGTACAGGAGCAGCTGAGGTAATATTTGCTGTGAGACAAGTCAGTGAGAAACACTCGGCGTTTTAAAAAAAAACGTGTTTTTGCTCTCACTGTCTCCTATGGTGTAAAATCAAATAAAAAAGGAGGAGGGGAGAGGAGCTAGAAGGTGTCGAGTTGTCACTCTCCTCACAGGGTTGCTCTCAGTGAGGTTGTACTCCAGTGCTCCTTGGGAGGCTAGTTAAGATTGCTGCAGCTTGTAACTGAAAGCGATGCACAAACTGTGAGTTTCACTGACTGGTCATGACGGTTCTCAGAAGTGTCCTGAGCTAAGCCAGAGCAAAGTCAGCTGCACTGTTGCTCAGAGTCTATGATGATACGAGATAAGTATTTCATAAGTAAACTTGGTCCTACATTTTATTTTCCTCTTCGCTTCCTTCTTTGAGACGCTGCCGGCAAGTGGCATCCGTTCAGTTCTGCTCGGGCACAAACATTTTTAATCTGCTTGTAAGTTGCCCTGTTGGTCAAATTGCTCCTAATGAATTATTTTATAATCATTTTAATTGTCATCCTTTAATAATGAACATTTTAATTATTTTATTATTTTCAATTATCATACATTATTTCAGTTTAATATTTTATTCAGTCCATATATAACTTATTTATGAGTTTGCCAGGAGTGAAGCCAGGAAGCTTCGCAGTTGCGATCAAAGCACAAACTAAACAAAAATAAAAACCAGCGCTCAAAGCATCTGATGTTGCATACTGGTATTTTTTTTTCAATGTGCCGCTGACCAGTAATATTTGTTAGTAATATTAATTTAAACAGGAAATATATACATAAAATGAGTGCAATAAGAGTTAAGCACTGCTCAATAAAATAATAAAAAACTTTGCTGCAGTGCATAAGGCTAAATTACTGAAATTATGCTCTTGTTTCTTTGTTTCCTTTTTATGGCCGCAGACCAGCACGGCTGTACAAGTCATCTTTGAGTAGCATTGATCGCGACGACTCTTACCAGATGAGTGACGTATCTTGTAACGTATGACGTCACTCCGTCCGTAGAACAGATCCAGACGCTGGTACTTGTTTTGCCTCGACGTCTGCGGGTTCCCGTAACCACTGACTTCAGAGGTACGTTCTTAGGTACCTCGAGCAGAGGGTACTGGCACCCACACACCACCTGGCACAACACGTCACGTTTAAAACTTTACCAAATTAACCACATTTTCTTTCAAGCAATATCAAATGGAAATAAAATTAACTCCCTGCAAGAACAGCACTTCAGTAATGCTGTTTATTCATAAAACACTATATTTCATTGCCAGTCGAGTAGTTATTCCAACGCTCTCACAGTTCCTGATCAATAAACATAGAAGCAAAGACCCGCATTGGAACTCACCTGCGTGTGGTGAGAGGCGTGTAGTAGTGGCAGCGCCGTTACGAACAGAGGACGTCTAGATGGTGGTCTTTGTGTGTCTGTATCTCCAGTGTCCCATGCTGGACTATTAACACTTGACACCGCCAGCTGCGCCAGACGAAGCTCTGCACATCACAGAATATAATGAAAAGTCACCCGTATAGAGTGCACGCATATTGAAAACATTTAAGAAAAGCCTAACTCAAAATATACTTCAAGAAAAATCCCAAGCATAAATCTCTAGAGATTCAGTGACAATCTCTCTATTTCCTATGGTTGATATCATAGAGATGAATGTTTAACCTTCTGTCTTCACACC
Organism: Trinorchestia longiramus; assembly: GCA_006783055.1. NCBI lineage: Eukaryota > Metazoa > Arthropoda > Malacostraca > Amphipoda > Talitridae > Trinorchestia > Trinorchestia longiramus. The sequence goes on from VCRD01005378.1 coordinate 12,069, forward strand.
TCACACGATATCTTTATAACTTTGAACAGATCATCTGATTTGAACAAAACATCACATCCTACTACTCCATGAAATAAGGAGCGGCTGGAGACTGAACATTCTTTCCTTGAAACCAGAGATCCTCAGTAAAATCTGGCATGACTAAGCCTCTTACTTCACCCATCCTTCCTTAGTCCTGTCACCTATGTATGACGTGCGTGTATGTTATTGACATCTTAACTTTAGATGGAGTAGGACATGGGTGGCAGCTTAAGAATGGACCAAACAGCTCGTTCTTGTTTCCATGTTCTATTCTAGTTACTCAGCACTCGCGCGTTCTTTCTGTGAAATCAGGGCTCCATAGTGAAGCATATGCTAGGTGTCGCCCAGTCTTTACTAACTTTTAACAAAATAACATGGATGTGACTGTTACCCAATGACCCCTAGTATGGATGAGGTCATCACCACTCACCTATGATCCAGTCTTTCTTGACGCCAGGGTCCTGAACATGGAAGGTCATGACGTCTTTGCCAGCCTTAATCTGAAGGCAGCAACCGTCCAGCCAACTCATGCGGTCATCTCGTGCCTGGATGTTTTGCTGGATCACGTCCAGCACGCCTTGTGTCGTGCTCTGACTCAAGGCCTGGACAGCGAACATAAGTAATCAGGGGCTGCTGGGTATTTGACTGAGGTGCTGATGGTAATACCAAACAGGGAAAATGAGGTACTGAAAATAAGATAATTATTGGGTAAAAATTATCGACTGCTTATATGACTATAATCTTTCCTCTTTTTATGCTACTTTACTTCTAAAACCTGTGAGTGCATGAGGCGCCTGAGCATGATTGATGCCTCATCTTTAGATGACATGGGACACGGTCAGCAGCAGAAAACTAGACCACTCTACTCGTCCCTGTTGTGCTGTTCTCATAAGTGTACCAACACAACATAAGTCATTCAAGTAGGAAGCCGAGATCTGCTACGTGGAATGTCTTTAGGAAAGGAGTAAAAAATATTGTCATTACAGCCGCAGATTAGAGCGGAAGTTAAAAAAAAGTCACGCTCACATAAAGAGGTCTGCAATAAATTATAAGAAGACAATTTTTGCACCTAAAGTGAAAAATAAGTGAAGCTTACATCATAGGATCCTTTGAGGGAAGAAACAAGTCCAGCAATCCTTGAGACAACTTGGTAGTCGTGCATGAGATCGTTCATTTCAGCACACATGGCGCCCACCATTGCCTCGCTCTCCATCAGTGTGCTGGTGGACACGCTGCCGTAGATGTTGTCGTACACGCTGCCACCACCTCCTGTCGATGTTGTCTTACCGAGGGACGAGCTAGCAGAACCAGACGTTCGTTGGGCTAAACCAGCGGCAAGCAAGCGACTCAGCGTCAGCGAGGAATTGTTTTCTTGTACCTGTTGAGATGTACAGCTACTTCAGTACTTGAATAGTATTGTACAAATACTCTGACACAATTTCCAATGATAGATGAGTGTTACAGACGTATTCTAGATTCTGTAAATCTGAATAAGCAAGAAATTAAAACGTGGCTTGTTCCGAGACAAGTTTGGTGTTTGTAACTAACGGAATGAAAGTTGTGTTCCGTGTTGCGATCTCATGAGGCTATAATCAGAGTCCCTCAACTACATCAAGTGAAGACTTGATTAAAAAGCTCCATCATCTACAGTCTCATATGCGAGCAAATATCACCACAAAACGGCTTTAGTAGGACACATTGACGCTCGACGACGTCCATAGCCGTCGTGCCAGTTTTGTCCAAATGCACACCCCCACCATTTATAGTCGGAAAAGATACCGATAATATTTTGTGCCAGAAACAGAGGAAGTCCAAAACACTCATGCACCCGCTCAAAATTGGTACAAATGGTGCATCTTTCCGGCAACCCTATGTAGAAACACACTGCATTGACGTCTCCTCAAGTCCAGAGGTTATTGTGCCAGGTCTAGTTACGACGTCTATAGACGTCTGTGCTAATTGGACCAAACTGGAAAACTGAGGCAAGCGTCAAAGTGTTAAAAATATTCTTTTCCTGTAACAACGCAACGCACGCAACCGCACCAAAATGAATGTCACATATCCAACATCAGTAAGGAGTTGTCAGAGGCACAAGACTGACCTCTATTTCAGTAATAGGATGAACCCATTTCAGGGACAGACGTTCGTGAGAGTTGACGTCGTCCGTCGTCTTAGGCACGACGGACACGCAAATGACGGCGTCTGTCGTCAGGAAGAGACGACGCTCCTTCGTCTGCTTGATCAGCCCGTTGGGGCCAAACTCCTGTCGTAAGAAAATATGAAATATATAAAGTATTTTATATAATCTAAACGTCATATTTCTTTTCTACTTATACATATAAATCGGAAAATAAGTCAACAGTTGTATTCATAATTCATACACAAGTGGGAATTGTGTATAAAAATTATAAAATTTGAAAGATAAAGTACGATGATAGGAGGATCTGAACACGTATTCCTACAGAACTTAATTACACAACACGTCAACGGTAACACAATCCTGCGTACTTAATTCTGTTCAAATCCACAAAAAGATGGCATACTCTTCAGTAGGTAGTCTACTGACCCGTGTGTAGAAACCTTCTTACAGACCACCTCCTTACAGACCACCTGCTTACAGACCACCTGCTTACAGACCACCACCTTACAGACCACCTCCTTACAGACCACCACCTTACAGACCACCACCTTACAGACCACCTCCTTACAGACCACCTGCTTACAGACCACCTGCTTACAGACCACCTGCTTACAGACCACCTGCTTACAGACCACCCACCAACACTAGGACACTGACCAGCTTCGTTGCGTCGTCTTGTCGTATAAGACAACGGTTGCCTTCACTGATGTTTCGTAAGGCAAACTTGCTGTTGATCTGCTTCAGTGTTGCCTTGAAAGCCTGGTGCTGCTCAGACTCCCTCTTCAGCTCATTCAGCGTCTCAGCCAGTGACTCCAGCTGAGTCAGTGCTAGCTGGAGGGACATCCGGTCAGGGTGTCCTTTAGGAGTGTGCTTCAGCAGGTCCTGGAGAGAAGAGAGAGGATCACACAAACTGGACATGATCGCCACAGACTGTCTACAACAAGAAGAAATACTTCAAAATACTATACTCAAAATATTAGTGAAAATCCTTGAAAGATTTCAATGAGGCAAAAATAACTCAAATAAAAGTTTATCATAAAAATAACTCGAACACAAGGCTCTCGTGTAATCACCAGCTACAGCTCGAGAACGAGTAAACTGAGAAGTCTTTGAGTTTTGAAGTGCTAGCGACGAAGCCACAATGAAATATGCAAGAACATTTCATTCGAAATTAAAATGAAAGACACGGAATTAAACTTGAACTCGCCTGCAGGAAGAGTATGAACTGAGGAAAACGCTGTACAGGTTTCACCATCATGCCGAAAAAGGAGAGGCGATCAGGAGATGTGATCTGGCGCATCTGCAAGCAAAAATGGTATAATTCACCACTAAAATTACCTCGACAAGGCCTGCTCTTACACCTTGATGCCAGATAATGGCCTCGATAAAGCATGGTAAGCTCGACTATCATCGGAAACAATTCTATTTGCTGCTTTTGAGGAATAGTTTTGGCAGTACGAGGACAAAGTGAACGTACAGCTGAAAGTGGCATAGCAACAAATAGAACTGACCCCACAAACATCACACACTCATGCTGGAAATCTTGACAAGCATCTACACTTAAGTGTGATGAATATTCAAGCATCATTGAACTTTTTTATAGCAGTGAGATGGATGACAAGCAGATTTGATTCTGTTGCCTGTAATTTTCATTTGACAACTTTGTGCCCTAAAAGACTACTGTCATCACTCTAGCTACTTTCCCTCTGACACGGTGCAGCTGCCGCAAACCTGCCGTATTTAGGAGCCAAGATTTACAATACACAGGCACTGAGAAGTTCAAAACTATCACACTACATTATTTAAAGCGAATCGCATGAAATCTGACGTATTGGAAAGATACGTTCTGACCATCCAAAAGGAAGATTGTAAGTGAACTTGCACACCAGTCTCCTTGTTACATGTCTTAGCTGGCGATACTCCTTTTGCTTGTAGTTCTAATCCCATCGTCTGATCCACAACTACAAGGAGAACCACTACGTCTCTCATTCAGCCCTCAACTCAACTCCCAGACATACAGCCCCCCAATCTCCCCAAACACACACACAGCCCCAACATTCAGAGACACACAGTCCCAACATTCAGAGACACACAATCCCAACATTCAGAGACACACAGTCCCCAACATTCAGAGACACACAGTCCCAACCTTGAGGAAATCTGCGAAAATGCTTTTCTTCCTGCTCTCAAGCTTGGCCAGTTCCATGGCACGCGTAAAGTTGTTAATGAACTCGCTGTAGATCTCGAGCACGGCGCCCTTAGAGAAGCAGGCGAAGAAGACGTCGCCAATCTTCTCGTCACGGTCCCAATGACGGACGCAGTCTGTGAGAGCAATACGGAAGAGAGTGTGGCACTGCAACAGGCCGTGGACGTAGTGGAACAGAATTGCCACCTTTGATTGGCTCAAGATTGGCGGTTTGGATTCCTCTAGCGGCTTGCGGTAGTCCTGTCAGTAGAACGCAATCTCCTCAATCTCAAAAGTTGAACACGGAAATCAACTCCAATTTTACAAATATAGTTTTTAAATTATATTAAGCCTTAACTTACATATTATAAATGATGAGAAGATGATTTTAAAATATACGAGCTAGAGAAAAATTATCGACACCCAGATGCACTCAGAAAAAACAAAGCTACTAGAAAAAGTTTTCTAGTACATCCTAGCTAGCACTAACTAGCTCATCCGCGGAGCAAAATTGTACATCAAACGTCATGCGTTTTGAAGCCACATTAAAGAGCGTACATTCGCTGTCAGCGATTGTACAGCGCACTCTATTCTATAATTTACGCAAGATTATTACATTTCACAATGACACGGCGGCCGCTTTGAATAAACTTCACATGTTCCTCACATCGAGAAACTACACTGACTGGTTTACCCGTGTACCAGCATAGTTACATCACACTCACCCTCACTAGCCGGTGCAGTGTAGCCACATAATTATTTTCGCTGTGTACTATGGAAGCAACAATGTGCCTTCGTTTTATCTGCTCAGGGGTGAGGCCAGGCGGCATAGGGGGTAAATTGGGAGGTTGGTGTTTCCTCTGGAAAGCGTTGGTGCCCAGTGCGCTGAGTTCAGCGTTTGAGAGAAGGTGAAAGTTAGCAGCACTTACACCAGCATCCAGTTCAGACATACGCTCCTCAAGCTCTGTGAGCTGGGGAAGCCTGGGGTTGTTGGGTTGTGGGTTGAGGTTACTGGACGGGGTTGTTGAGGGTAGTGATGACATGGAAGACGTCGTGGATGAACTCGAACTGGATGAAAAAGACGCCGTTGATAAAGAAAACGAGTTTCTGTCGTGTTGTGAACCACCTTCGCTGGAAGCGCTTAAAGTTGCATCTAATTCATCAGAAGCTTCCTTCACAGTGGAGGGATTTTTTACCCCCACATGAGGGTGGGGAGCTGGGTGAGGGACCGGTGTTGCTCCCCCTTGGCTGGATGTTTTGCGTTCTCCTGCTTCAGGGTTGTTGCTTTTACGAAGTGAGAACCAGCGGGCAAGCTTTCCACCGTCACCTCCACCCGAGCCTGCACAATAAAAATCAATGAATAACAATATTATTATATCAAATGTTATTCCATTAAGAAGAAAGTAAATCACCAGCCCTAAAATGATCAACAAATATTTAGTGCATCGGACACCACGTGTGTTTGTCAGAGTCATTTTTTCTTTTACAAACTTTTGTATTTAGGAAATTTGTGCTCGGAGTGACCAATGTTTTTATTGTCTATAATAAATAAAAGGTTAATTTCAATATTGTTAAATAAAAAATTGATCTTCCATGAAGATGCCTAATGTTTTTTAGTTAAATGTCTCCTGGACTCACATTTCAGGAAGGTATTCCTTCCATTAAAAAAAATTAAGAAAAAAATGATTTACAGTTCTCTCGTTCCTGAGACTTCGTTGCACTGCCTTCACCACATCACTGCCTTCACCATATCACTGCCTTCACCACATCACTGCCTTCACCATATCACTGCCTTCACCACATCACTGCCTTCACCACATCACTGCCTTCACCACATCACTGCCTTCACCACATCACTGCCTTCACCACATCGCCGTATGAAAAATGTAAAAAATAGAATTCAATGAAAGAAATTAAATGAACTAAGAGCGAATAGTAGAAAATGTAAATAAAAAGTTGAACTGCCACCATCGACGAAAATGAAAGGGAATCATAAGATAAAAAATACAAAGGTGTGGCACAAGATTATTTAACACGGGCACAAACACAATAAAACATCAACATAAAGAATAGAAGGAAATAAATTTAAAAACAATCAACATGAATCTCTGCTCAATTCAATAAGCACTAGCAAGGTAGGTAAAATATCTACTTACTTCGATGTTTAACATACACAACAACACGTGTCTCCTCATGACACCTCACCATACGTAACAGGAATTCTAAATAATAAACAAGGTCCACTAAAAAAATGTGTACATGCTCCAACACAATCACACGCACAGCACAAGCACACCGTACAATGTACACGTGAGACACGAGTGAGCAGTACAGGAATTCTTGTAGGAGCTCACTGGATATTCTACAGCCTATGATTGATATCATACAATTAATGAAGACGATGAGGACTAAAGAATCTTGTTGTGCGAGAGCTTTTAACACACGACAGAGAGGAGTAAGACACCTGAAGACTTGTAACTACAGGGGACCCTAAACAATGTCATTCGCAGAAAGCAGACTACACACAAATGTAATGTCTCAATAAAGTTTGTGTTCAAATATTTATACATTCTTTCTTTTTTCAGAAATGTGCACATTTTTCTTGGCGGACTCCGCATGTTGCACATGGCATTGCAGAACAGAAACACGGTCCACCCACCCACACTGATGTCCTCCATACTGCCGTTCTTCTGTGCCTGTCCAGTGATCCCGTCCACCGGTACCGGGATGTCCCCGTTGTCCCGGCGGGTTGCTGGCGGTAGCTTAGCTATGTCCCGGCCACTGCCTTGACGACGCTCCCGCCACTGCTCCCGTTTACGCAACAGACGATCCTTGAAACCTTCACTGCGCCTGGTGGTTGTGCTCGATAGTTACAACTGCTCAGGCCTTAATGATATGCATGTCGTAATTCTTAATAAGAAATTGTCTGGTCTGCCGTCAGTGGTCAAATTAAAGCGACAAATGACGCTCATCAAATGACGAATAAATAGCGGTAATAAGTAAAGCAATAAGCAATGATCCTGCGCGATGGATGTTGAATAGTAGAGACCGGATGTGTTTCCTTAAAGTGGAGTGCATTGTGATATGCACCAACATTCAGTAAATATATAGTAATATTCAGTAATGTACACCAATTCAGATCTGTACAGCAATATCCAGTAATGTACACCAACATTCAAAGATGTACAGCAACATTCAAGGATGTGTACTAACATCCACAACTTTGATGGAGTCCTGCACATGACGTATCCTGTGTTGTGTCACAAACATCCATCAACATCCATCAATGTTGCCTGCAGCGAGGAGGCAGATTCATGATACTCTTTCAACCTTCAACATATCCTGCAATCATTCAGTAATTTCCTGACGCTTCCATGCAAATTTTTGACTCGTTTTTCCTGTTCAACGTGACATGTCCATCAAACTCAAGCTCCACCAGCCACTTCCACCCCCTCGCATTCCACCAGCCACATCCACCACACAATGAGGCAAGGCAACAGAATCAACTGTGGCGCTGCGTGGAATAACAGACAAAGATGAAGACGAATAACTGTTCCCGTACAGAAATAACGGTCAACATTTAAAACTAGAAATTCCCGTCAATAATTCTCCAAAGCCAAGACATCCATCAAAACAGGTTACCCATTAATAGACTGGAGTTGGATCACATTGTAAAGGCATCGTAATGTTAAGTGGGGCATTTATTAGCATAGGCTAGGGCGGTTAGAGGGCATGTCTGTAATATACGCAACAGTTTGAAACCTGGCGTTGCCATGGCGACGGCTGGAGACAAAACCTGTAGTCCCGCTGGACGCTGTAACTGGACACAAGTTCGTTAAGGTGTCAATTGTTTGTCGGTTGTGTGACTGGTGGAGCTGTGTGACGGCCGCGCACAGTAACAAAACAACTAATATCAATTTACTCGGACGCACGAACAAAAAATTGACTATCGTGTGCAGGGTCACGTGGTGAGTACACGGCGTACGTGATGTACGTGCAGCACTGGTGTGTTGACAGCAGCAAGGGAAGTTAGCTGGTTGATGGCCTGTCACCTCCATGACTTCTAAAGCCGACCTACAAATAATTTAAAGTCTTCACAAATGACAATATAAAAAAACAATCTCCAGGCACACTCCAGAACAAGCTCGTGCTAGTAACATGTCTTGATCTTGGCCACGGAACATCATCTCTGAGAATTTATTGAACGCTTTTATTGCTACCTATTGCAGCACTATTGCAGCATTATTACAGTCTTACTGCAGCAGTAACACACCATTAAATCAGTGTTCTCAATGTGCTTGTCTTATTGAAGACACTCAAGTGCAGAGGCGAGTCTTAACACTAGAGCGCATCAAATGTTTATTACTGCAAGCTTTCCACGGGGAAAACAACATGGAAATAATAATACAACACAAGCTTGACTCCCTTCACTCAGAATTAAAAGAATTTTACAAACATCTAGGATACAAACGAGGTAAATTGTTGCGTTCAATACTAGATCCTGTCAACGCTCAATACTAGATCCTGTCAACATTCTATACTAGAACCTGTCAACGCTCAATACTAGATCCTGTCAACATTCAATACTAGATCCTCAACTCAATACTTGTCCTACAGAAGTCCCCAGGAAAAGAGAACACTTACTCGACATACGGGTCACCAGTTGAGAAGCATGAAGAAGGTACAGCTTTCCCCTCACCCCCAGAGGGGGCCCAGAACATCCTCAAAGAACTCATTCTGGTCAATTTAGTTCTCTTCAAGTTACTCGGGTTCATGTCTGCTTTATACACGTCCACTGCGTTCAAGCTGCCTTTATAAGTATGAGCCGCGTTCACAGCTGCTATTTCTTCCTGCGTCTTGTTAACGTCAGCTCCATTGTCTTGCTTGACAGTGATGGGCATTAAAGCATCGCAATGGAAACGCACATGCTTGGCGCTTGCAAGAAGTCCAGAGTCTGACTTTAATCTGCGCATCAGTAGAGGGTTCAAACGAGGCTTGTTTGATGAGCCAACACTCTCGTCCACTGCAGACTTGACCACAGAGACTGGGTCAGTGGCAACAGGAGCTTCCATTTCTGCAGAATGCGAGGTCACTTGTCCTGTTGAAACAGATGGTTGGATGACATCTTCATTCGATGAAACTGGATTACATTGTACAGCCATGGAGTCATCTGCTCCAAAATCATCACGTTTCACAACACCGCGGTCTCCAGTCCATGAATCATCACTGGAATTTTCCAAAATTTGTTCCAGTGGCTGGCGGGAAATATTTTCGTTCATGGAGGATGTCCGTCGACTAAAATTCCTCCTCCGCCTTCCAGTGAAGTTGGCACGGCGGCTTGGAGGACTGATAAGTACACCGCCTGAAGCAAAGTTAGACTTGCAATCCTTGAGCACAAGCCCTGGTTCTTCTCTCTCATAAAAAACGTTCTTTCTCGAGTAATCCTTGTAATCCGAACTCATCGAGCCATCATGGATTGCATCACTCTTGGGTTTCACGTCAGGAGGAGAAATGTGAAATGAACGTGGTAGAAATCCAAATTTATTTGACGCTTCCAAGTACGAGGAGCAGTCAGATACAGAAGCTTTTATTAAGGCAGTAACGTCATCATTGATGTCAGTCACATCATTACTAGACTCTGTCACGTCCTGAGAATGGCACGCAATAAGGCTGTTTCTTGAATGAGGTAAACAATGTTTATTCACAACTAGGTTGTCTTCGCTGTTCACACCTGCAATGGTGCAACTAACATGACCAGGTCTTTCGCAGTTTTCGTTATGATTTGTAAGAGGACATTTGCTTATGCTATTTTCTTGGGACACCATGGTATGAGGTCTACCATTTGACACGCTACTCGGCACTTGAGAGGCACAGTCAGGCGCAGGAATTTCTTCCGTAGTTCCAGGTGATGATCCAGAACTCGTGCTCTGTGCAACACAGCGAGACTCGCTAGAAGTAGTACAAGTTCCATCAGTTCCATGATCGGAGGCGTCCGAGTGACGGGCGACATAAAAACGCGACTTTTCACAACTAAAAGGAGACGGAACGTGATTTTTGGTAGAACTGCTACGGCAAGTCCCTGGCCGATGGCTCTTCCCACTAGAATTAATTGCATGGTTTCCAGAAACGGTGTTGTCCTCTTGACAACGTAGTGCAGAAACGAGTTGTCCACTGACACTTGCATCACTCAGAGGGATCACATCCAGGTTGCTGGACCGTTGATTAGATTCAATCAGGCGGGATTGATGATTGCAGGTGTCGAGGTCTGCATCAATCTTGGCTGATTTGGCTGGGGATTGATGGTGGTCACCAGACTGTAATTCATTCGCACTGCGACGAAAAAGAATTCGCTGTAAGAAAGAAGACCGTTTGCGTTTCGTTGTTTCAGTGGAGGTGGTCTTTTTTGTAATAGATGCGTTGGTCACAGTTTTTTGGTTCAACACTTCAGTTTTCGTTATTTTTTCAGATGAAGAATTATTCACCTTCTTAGGGACTATTACGGCCATTTTGTCGCTTGGTTCTATCCCGGCAGCCATTTTGTTGCTTGCTGTTCGAGTGACCGCTGCCATCTAAATTTCACCCCAGTAACTCAGCTACTTTCTCATTTCTAGCCTGAGAAAATTATTTTTGATTCAAATTATAATTTAAAGAGGGAAGTGTTTACTCAATGATGAAATACTTCGAGACAAAAAGGAACACTTGTGTACTTTGCCTCAATATTCAGAGTCCTGTAACAACGAACAAGCACTTCACACGCGCGTCTCATGAACACAGGCGTAGTCTTGCCTGCAAGCACTGCATACGCGCTGGTTTGTTATACAATTAGCTTGATGTCAGCTCTCAGAACAAAAGGAATTGTCGTAACTTGAAGAACACAAGTTAGAGCTTAACGCTGCTGCGTGCGGTCAGATGTTGTACATCCTACTCCATAACGCATAAATCACGATTATTCGTAAGGACTTTATATTATTTGGCAACAAATAGGTCATTGAAGTGATTGTGTAATAAAACTTCAATGGAATGAAGAGTTTTGTCTTGTTTGGTTGGTGCTGCGATAGGGGTCGGAACGGAACACATACATCAAGAGATATAGCTTTGTTATAGCTCACATTACACGTATAGCTCAGTCTCTAATGAATCCATCTAAACATATAAATACAATCTCAAAACTTAGTCTACACCATCACTTGGTTAGAACACGAGTACAATGACTGAAATTGTTCAAATGCAGGTTTCCTCAGTTACAATGAGGGCATCACGCAGCGCTCACCACGCAACGCTCACCACGCAGCGCTCACCACGCAGCGCTCACCACGCAGTGGCCTTATCGCGTCACCACACAGCTGATCCTGCGCTGAACTTCAATGAGACATGACAGCTCTGAGGTGAGTGGCACACGAGAATACCGTAACTGTGCAGCAACACTCACCACACAACACACCACGCACCCAATACAAGACACTCATCACACAACAAAACACACCACCCACACGGTCACAGCTCGCTTCATGACTGGCAGCAGTGAGTCAATCCATCACAGATCAATGACTTGATGTTAGTGAAATTGAAGCTTTTCCTGTTACTCATTTTAAATATTTTCCAAAATTACATGCATCTTCTCTCGTCCCCCCACACATACCTCTCTCCTACCCCCCCACGTGGTAAATAGCGCCTATTTTTATTTAATTAA
>VCRD01005378.1:24564-35389 GCA_006783055.1 Trinorchestia longiramus
ACAGGACAAGTGACCTCGCTTTCTGCAGAAATGGAAGCTCCTGTTGCCACTGACCCAGTCTCTGTGGTCAAGTCTGCAGTGGACGAGAGTGTTGCCTCACCAAACAAGCCTCGTTTGAACCCCCTACTGATGCGCAGATTAAAGTCAGACTCTGGACTTCTTGCAAGCGCCAAGCATGTGCGTTTCCATTGCGATGATTTAATGCCCATCACTGTCAAGCAAGACAATGGAGCTGACGTTAACAAGACGCAGGAAGAAATAGCAGCTGTGAACGCGGCTCGTACTTATAAAGGCAGCTTGAACGCAGTGGATGTGTATAAAGCAGACATGAACCCGAGTAACTTGAAGAGAACTAAATTGACCAGAATGAGTTCTTTGAGGATGCTCTGGGCCCCCTCTGGGGGTGGGGGAAAAGCTGTACCTTCTTCATGCTTCTCAACTGGTGACCCGTATGTCGAGTAAGTGTTCTCTTTTCCTGGGGACTTCTGTAGGACAAGTATTGAGTCGAGGATCTAGTATTGAATGTTGACAGGATCTAGTATTTTGAGCGTTGACAGGTTCTAGTATTGAATGTTGACAGGATCTAGTATTTTGAGCGTTGACAGGTTCTAGTATTGAGCGTTGACAGGTTCTAGTATTGTGCGTTGACAGGATCTAATAGTGAGCGTTGACAGGATCTAGTATTGAGCGTTGACAGGATCTAGTATTGAATGTTGACAGGATCTGGTATTGAACGCAAAAATTTACCTCGTTTGTATCCTAGATGTTTGTAAAATTCTTCTAATTCTAAGTGAAGGGAGTCAAGCTTGTGTTGTATTATTATTTCCATGTTGTTTTCCCCGTGGAAAGCTTGCAGTAATAAACAGTTGATGCGCTCCAGTGTTAAGACTCGCCTCTGCACTTGAACGTCTTCAATAAGACAAGCACATTGAGAACACTGATTTAATGGTGTGTTACTGCTGCATTAAGGCTGTAATAATACCGCAATAGTGCTGCAATAGGTAGCAATAAAAGCGTTCAATAAATTCTCAGGGATGATGTTCTGTGGCCAAAATCAAAGCTTGTTACTAGCACGAGCTTGTTCTGGAGTGTGCCTGGAGATTGTTTTTTTTTTACATTGTCATTTGTGAAGACTTTAACTTATTTGTAGGTCGGCTTTAGAAGTTATGGAGGTGACAGGCCGTCAACCAGCTAACTTCCCTTGCTGCTGTCAACACACCAGTGCTGCACGTACATCACGTACGCCGTGTACTCACCACGTGACCCTGCACACTATTGTCAATTTTTTGTTCGTGCGTCCGAGTAAATTGATATTAGTTGTTTTGTTACTGTACGCGGCCGTCACACAGCTCCACCAGTCACAGAACCGACACACAATTGACACCTTAACGAACTTGTGTCCAGTTACAGCGTCCAGCGGGACTACAGGTTTTGTCTCCAGTCGTCGCCATGGCAACGCCAGGTTTCAAACTGTTGCGTATATTACAGACATGCCCTCTAACCGCCCTAGCCTTTGCTAATAAATGCCCCACTTGAAATTGCGATGCCTTTACAATGTGGTCCAACTCCAGTCTATTAATGGGTAACCTGTTTTGATGGATGTCTTGGCTTTGGAGAATTATTGACGGGAATTTCTAGTTTTAAATGTTGACCGTTATTTCTGTACGGGAACAGTTATTCGTCTTCATCTTCGTCTGTTATTCCATGCAGCGCCACGGTTGATTCTGTTGCCTTGCTTCATTGTGTGGTGGATGTGGCTGGTGGAATGCGAGGGGGTGGAAGTGGCTGGTGGAGCTTGAGTTTGATGGACATGTCACGTTGAACAGGAAAAACGAGTCAAAAATTTGCATGGAAGCGTCAGGAGATTTCTGAATGATTGCAGGATATGTTGAAGGTTGAAAGAGTATCATGAATCTGCCTCCTCGCTGCAGGCAACATTGATGGATGTTGATGGATGTTTGTGACACAACACAGGATACGTCATGTGCAGGACTCCATCAAAATTATGGATGTTAGTACACATCCTTGAATGTTGCTGTACATCTCTGAATGTTGGTGTACATCACTGGATATTGCTATATATTTACTGAATGTTGGTGCATATCACAATGCACTCCATTTTAAGGTTAAACACATCCGGTCTCTACTATTCAACATCCATCGCACAGGATCATTGGTTATTGCTTTACTTATTACCGTTATTTATTCGTCATTTGATGAGCGTCATTTGTCGCTTTAATTTGACCACTGACTGCAGACCAGACAATTTCTTATTAAGAATTACGACATGTATATCATTAAGGCCTAAGCAGTCTTAACTATCGAGCACCACCAACAGGCGCAGTGAAGGTTTCAAGGATCGTCTGTTGCGTAAACGGGAGCAGTGGCGGGAGCGTCGTCAAGGCAGTGGCCGGGACATAGCTAAGCTACCGCCAGCAACCCGCCGGGACAACGGGGATACCTCGGTACCGGTGGACGGGATCACTGGACAGGCACAGAAGAACGGCAGTATGGAGGACATCAGTATGGGTGGGTGGACGGTGTTTCTGTTCTGCAATGTCATGTGCAACATGCGGAGTCCACCAAGAAAAATGTGCACATTTTTGAAAAATGAAAGAATGTATAAATATTTGAACACAAACTTTATTGAGACATTACAACATTAGTGTGTAGTCTGCTTTCTGCGAATGACATTGTTTAGGGTTCCCTGTAGTTACAAGTCTGCAGGTGTCTTACTCCTCTCTGTCGTGTGTTAAAAGCCCTCACACAACAAGATTCTTTGGTCCTCATCGTCTTCATTAATTGTATGATATCAATCATAGACTGTAGAATATCCAGTGAGCTCCTACAAGAATTCCTGCACTGCTCACTCGTGTCTCACGTGTACATTGTGCGGTGTGCTTGTGCTGTGCATGTGATTGTCCTGGAGCATGTACACATTTTTTTAGTGGACCTTGTTTGTTATTTAGAATTCCTGTTATGTATGGTTAGGTGTCATGAGGAGACACGTGTTGTTGTGTATGTTAAACCTCGAAGTAAGTAGATATTTTACCCACCTTGCTAGTGCTTATTGAATTGAGCAGAGATTCATATTAATTGTTTTAAAATTTATTTTCTTCTATTCTTTATGTTGCTGTTTTATTGTGTTTGTGCCCGTGTTAAATAATCTTGTGCCACACCTTTGTATTTTTTATCTTATGATTCACTTTCATTTTCGTCGATGGCAGCAGTTCAACTTTTTGTTTACGTTTTCTACTATTCGCTCTTAGTTCATTTAATTTCTTTCATTGAATTCTATTGTTTTACATTTTTCATACGGCGATGTGGTGAAGGCAGTGATGTGATGAAGGCAGTGATGTGATGAAGGCAGTGATGTGGTGAAGGCAGTGATGTGGTGAAGGCAGTGCAGCGAGATTTCGGGAACGAGAGAACTAGAAATCATTTTTTTCTTAATTTTTTTTAATGGAAGGAATACCTTCTTGAAGTGTGAGTCCAGGAGGCATTTAACTAAAAAACATCAGGCATCTTCATGGAAGATCAATTTTTTATTTAACATTATTGAAATTAACCTTTTATTTATTATAGACACTAATAACATTGGTCACTCCGAGCACAAATTTCCTAAATACAAAAGTTTGTAAAAGAAAAAATGACTCTGACAAGCACACGTGGTGTCCGATGCACTAAATATTTGTTGGTCATTTTAGGGCTGGTGATTTACTTTCGTCTTAATGGAATAACATGTGATATAATAATATTGTTATTCATTGATTTTTATTGTGCAGGCGCGGGTGGAGGTGACGGTGGAAAGCTTGCTCGCTGGTTCTCACTTCGTAAAAGCAACAACCCTGAAGCAGGAGAACGCAAAACATCCACCCAAGGGGGAGCAACACCGGTCCCTCATCCAGCTCCCCACCCTCATGTGGGGGGCAAAAATCCCTCCACTGTGAAGGAAGCTTCTGATGAATTAGATGTAACGTTAAGCGCTTCTAGCGAAGGTGGTTCACAACACGACAGAAACTCGTTTTCTTTATCAACGGCGTCTTTTTCATCCAGTTCGAGTTCATCCACGACGTCTTCCATGTCATCACTACCCTCAACAACCCCGTCCAGTAACCTCAACCCACAACCCAACAACCCCAGGCTTCCCCAGCTCACAGAGCTTGAGGAGCGTATGTCTGAACTGGATGGTGGTGTAAGTGCTGCTAACTTCCACCTTCTCTCAAACGCTGAACTCAGCGCACTGGGCACCAATGCTTTCCAGAGGAAACACCAACCCCCCAATTTACCCCCTATGCCGCCTGGCCTCACCCCTGAACAGATAAAACGAAGGCACATTGTTGCTTCCATAGTACACAGCGAAAATAATTATGTGGCTACACTGCACCGGCTAGTGAGGGTGAGTGTGATGCAACTATGCTTGGACACGGGTAAACCAGTTAGTGTAGTTTCTCGATGTGAGGAACACGTGAAGTTTATTCAAAGCGGCCGCTGTGTCATTGTAAAATGTAATAATCTTGCGCAAATTATGGAATAGAGTGCGCTGTACAATCGCTGACAGCGAATGTACGCTCTTTAATGTGGCTTCAAAACGCATGACGTTTGATGTACAATTTTGCTCCGCGGATGAGCTAGTTAGTGCTAGCTAGGATGTACTAGAAAAGTTTTACTAGTAGCTTTGTTTTTTCTAAGTGCATTTGGGTGTCGATAATTTCTTCTAGCTCGTATATTATAATATCATCTTCTCGTCGTTTATAATATGTGAGTTAAGGCTTAATATAATTTAAAAACTATATTTGTAAAATTGGAATTAATTTCCTTGTTCAACTTTTGAGATTGAGGAGATTGACTCACGTTCTACTGACAGGACTACCGCAAGCCGCTAGAGGAATCCAAACCGCCAATCTTGAGCCAATCAAAGGTGGCAATTCTGTTCCACTACGTCCACGGCCTGTTGCAGTGCCACACCCTCTTCCGTATTGCTCTGACAGACTGCGTCCGTCATTGGGACCGTGACGAGAAGATTGGCGACGTCTTCTTCGCCTGCTTCTCTAAGGGCGCCGTGCTCGAGATCTACAGCGAGTTTATTAACAACTTTACGCGTGCCATGGAACTGGCCAAGCTTGAGAGCAGGAAGAAAAGCATTTTCGCAGATTTCCTCAAGGTTGGGACTGTGTGTCTCTGAATGTTGGGGCTGTGTGTGTTTGGGGAGATGTGGGGCTGTATGCCTGGGAGTTGAGTTGAGGGCTGGATGAGAGACGTAGTGGTTCTCCTTGTAGTTGTGGATCAGACGATAGGATTAGAACTACAAGCAAAAGGAGTATCGCCAACTAAGACATGTAACAAGGAGACTGGTGTGTAAGTTCACTTACAATCTTCCTTTTGGATGGTCAGAACATATCTTTCCAATACGTCAGATTTCGTGCGATTCGCTTCAAATAATGTAGTGTCATAGTTTTGAACGTCTCAGTGCCTGTGTATTGTAAATCTTGGCTCCTAAATACGGCAGGTTTGCGGCAGCTGCACCGTGTGAGAGGGAAAGTAGCTAGAGTGATGACAGTAGTCTTTTAGGGCACAAAGTTGTCAAATGAAATTTACAGGCAACAAAATCAAAGCTGCTTGTCATCCATCTCACTGCTATAAAAAAGCTCAATGATGCTTGAATATTCATCACACTTAAGTGTAGTTGCTTGTCAAGATTTCCAGTATGAGTGTGTGATGTTTGTGGGGGTCAGTTCTATTTGTTGCTATGCCACTTTCAGCTGTACATTCATTTTGTCCTCGTACTGCCAAAACTATTCCTCAAAAGCAGCAAATAGAATCGTTTCCGATGATAGTCGAGCTTACCATGCTTTATCGAGGCCATTGTCTGGCATCAAGGTGTAACAGCAGGCCTTGTGGAGGTAATTTTAGTGGTGACTTATACCATTTTTGCTTTCAGATGCGCCAGATCACATCTCCTGATCGCCTCTCCTTTTTCGGCATGATGGTGAAACCTGTACAGCGTTTTCCTCAGTTCATACTCTTCCTGCAGGCGAGTTCAATTTTAATTCCGTGTCTTTCATTTTAATTTCGAATGAAATGTTCTTGCATATTTCATTGTGGCTTCGTCGCAAGCACTTCAAAACTGAAAGACTTCTCAGTTTACTCGTTCTCGAGCTGGAGCTGGTGATTACACGAGAGCGTTGTGTTCGAGTTAATTTTATGATGAAGTTTTATTTGAGTTAATTTTGCCTCATTGAAATATTTCAAGGATTTTCACTAATGTTTCGAGTATAGTATTTTGAAGTATTTCTTCTTGTTGTAGACAGTCTGTGGCGATCACGTCCAGTTTGTGTGATCTTCTCTCTTCTCTCCAGGACCTGCTGAAGCACACTCCCAAAGGACACCCTGACCGGATGTCCCTCCAGCTAGCACTGACTCAGCTGGAGTCACTGGCTGAGACGCTGAACGAGCTGAAGAGGGAGTCTGAGCAGCACCAGGCTTTCAAGGCAACACTGAAGCAGATCAACAGCAAGTTTGCCTTACGAAACATCAGTGAAGGCAACCGTTGTCTTATACGACAAGACGACGCTACGAAGCTGGTCAGTGTCCTGGTGTTGGTGGGTGGTCTGTAAGGAGGTTTCTACACACGGGTCAGTAGACTACCTACTGAAGAGTATGCTATAATTTTGTGGATTTGGGCAGAATTAAGTACGCAGGATTGTGTTACTGTTGACGTGTCGTGCAATTAGGTTCTGTAGGAATACGTGTTCAGATCCTTCTATCATCGTACTTTATTTGTCAAATTTTATAATTTTTATTCACAATTCCCACTTGTGTATGAATTATGAATACAACTGTTGACTTATTTTCCGATTTATATGTATAAGTAGAAAAGAAATATGACGTTTAGACTATATAAAATACATTATATATATCATATTTTCTTACGACAGGAGTTTGGCCCCAACGGGCTGATCAAGCAGACGAAGGAGCGTCGTCTCTTCCTGACGACAGACGCCGTCATTTGCGTGTCCGTCGTGCCCAAGACGACGGACGACGTCAACTCTCACGAACGTCTGTCCCTCAAATGGGTTCATCCTATTACTGAAATAGAGGTCAGTCTTGTGCCTCTGACAACTCCTTACTGATGTTGGATATGTGAGATTTATTTTGGTGCGGTTGCCTGCGTTGCGTTGTTACAGGGAAAGATTATTTTTAACAGAGTCCTACTAAAGCCGTTTTGTGGTGATCTTTGCTCGCATGTGAGACTGTAGAGGATGGAGCTTTTTAATCAAGTCTTCACTTGATGTAGTTGAGGGACTCTGATTATAGCCTCATGAGATCGCAACACGGACCACAACTTTCATTCCGTTAGGTACGAACGCCAAACTTGTCTCGGAACAAGCCACGTTTTAATTTCTTGCCTAATCAGATTTATACAATCTAGAGTACGTCTGTAACACTCATCTATCATTGGAAATTGTGTCAGAGTATTTGTACAATACTATCTCAACAGGTACAAGAAAACAATTCCTCGCTGACGTTGAGTCGCTTGCTTGCCGCTGGTTTAGCCCAACGAACGTCTGGTTCTGCAAGCTCGTCCCTCGGTAAGACAACATCGACAGGAGGTGGTGGCAGCGTGTACGATAACATCTACGGCAGCGTGTCTACCAGCACGCTGATGGAGAGCGAGGCGATGGTGGGCGCCATGTGTGCTGAAATGAACGATCTCATGCACGACTACCAAGTTGTCTCAAGGATTGCTGGACTTGTTTCTTCCCTCAAAGGATCCTATGATGTAAGCTTCACTTATTTTTTACTTTAGGTGCAAAAATTGTCTTCTTATAATTTATTGCAGACCTCTTTATGTGAGCGTGACTTTTTTTTTAACTTCTGCTTTAATCTGCGGCTGTAATGACAATATTTTTTTACTCCTTTCCTAAAGACATTCCGCGTAGCAGATCTCGGCTTCCTACTTGAATGACTTATGTTGTGTTGGTACACTTACGAGAACAGCACAACAGGGACGAGCAGAGTGGTCTAGTTTTCTGCTGCTGACCATGTCCCATGTCATCTAAAGATGAGGCATCAATCATGCTCAGGCGCCTCATGCACTCACAGGTTTTAGAAGTAAAGTAGCATAAAAAGAGGGAAGATTACAGTCTAATAAGCAGTCGATAATTTTTACGCAATAATGATCTTATTTTCAGTACCTCATTTTCCCTGTTTGGTATAACCATCAGCACCTCAGTCAAATACCCAGCAGCCCCTGATTATTTATGTTCGCTGTCCAGGCCCTGAGTCAGAGCACGACACAAGGCGTGCTGGATGTGATCCAGCAAAACATCCAGGCACGAGATGACCGTATGAGTTGGCTGGACGGTTGCTGCCTTCAAATTAAGGCAGGCAAAGACGTCATGACCTTCCATGTTCAGGACCCTGGCGTCAAGAAAGACTGGATCATAGGTGAGTGATGACCTCATCCATACTAGGGGTCATTGGGTAACAGTGACATCCATGTTATTTTGTTATAAGTTAGTAAAGACAGGGCGACACCTAGCATATGCTTCACTATGGAGCCCTGATTTCACAGAAAGAACGCACGAGTGCTGAGTAACTAGAATAGAACATGGAGACAAGAACGAGCTGCCATTCTTAAACTGCCACCCATGTCCTACTCCATTTAAAGTTAAGACATCAATAACATACACGCACGTCATACATAGGTGACAGAACTAAGGAAGGATGGGTGAAGTATGAGGCTTAGTCATGCCAGATTTTACTGAGGATCTCTAGTTTCAAGGAAAGAATGTTCAGTCTCCAGCCGCTCCTTATTTCATGGAGTAGTAGGATGTGATGTTTTGTTCAAATCAGATGATCTGTTCAAAGTTGTGAAGATACCGTGAGAGGTGTGAAGACAGAAGGGTAAACATTCATCTCTATGATATCAACCATAGGAAATAGAGAGATTGTCACTGAATCTATAGAAATTTATGCTTGGGATTTTCTTGAAGTATATTTTGAGTTAGGCTTTTCTTAAATGTTTTCAATATGCGTGCACTCTATACGGGTGACTTTTCATTATATTCTGTGATGTGCAGAGCTTCGTCTGGCGCAGCTGGCGGTGTCAAGTGTTAATAGTCCAGCATGGGACACTGGAGATACAGACACACAAAGACCACCATCTAGACGTCCTCTGTTCGTGACGGCACTGCCACTACTACACGCCTCTCACCACACGCAGGTGAGTTCTAATGCGGGTCTTTGCTTCTATATTTATTCATCAGGAACTGTGAGAGCGTTGGAATAACTACTCGACTGGCTATGAAATATAGTGTTTTATGAATATACAGCATTACTGAAGTGCTGTTCTTGCAGGGAGTTAATTTGATTTCCATTTGATATTGCTTAAAAGAAAATGTGGTTAATTTGGTAAAGTTTTAAACGTGACGTGTTGTGCCAGGTGGTGTGTGGGTGCCAGTACCCTCTGCTCGAGGTACCTAAGAACGTACCCCTGAAGTCAGTGGTTACGGGAACCCGCAGACGTCGAGGCAAAACAAGTACCAGCGTCTGGATCTGTTCCACTGATGGAGTGACGTCATACGTTACAAGATACGTCACTCATCTGGTAAGAGTCGTCGCGATCAATGCTACTCAATGATGACTTGTACAACCGTGCTGGTCTGCGGCCATAAAAAGGAAACAAAGAAACAAGAGCATAATTTCAGTAATTTAGCCTTATGCACTGCAGCAAAGTTTTTTATTATTTTATTGAGCAGTGCTTAACTCTTATTGCACTCATTTTATATATATATATATATATTTCCTGTTTAAATTAATATTACTAACAAATATTACCGGTTAGCTGCACATTGAAAAAAAAAATACCAGTATGCAACATCAGATGCTTTGAGCGCTGGTTTTTATTTTTGTTTAGTTTGTGCTTTGATCGCAACTGCGAAGCTTCCTGACTTCACTCCTGGCAAACTCATAAATAAGTTATATATGGACTGAATAAAATATTAAACTGAAATAATGTATGATAATTGAAAATAATAAAATAATTAAAATGTTCATTATTAAAGGATGACAATTAAAATTATTATAAAATAATTCATTAGGAGCAATTTGACCAACAGGGTAACTTACAAGCAGATTAAAAATGTTTGTGCCCGAGCAGAACTGAACGGATGCCACTTGCCAGCAGCGTCTCAAAGAAGGAAGCGAAGAGGAAAATAAAATGTAGGACCAAGTTTACTTATGAAATACTTATCTCGTATCATCATAGACTCTGAGCAATTGTGCAGCTGACTTTGCTATGGCTAGCTCAGGACACTTCTGAGAACCGTCATGACCACTTAGTGAGACTCACAGTTTGTGCATCGCTTTCAGTTGCAAGCTGCAGCAATCTTAACTAGCCTCCCAAGGGGCACTGGGATACAACCTCACTGAGAGCAACCCTATGAGGGGAGTAACAACTCGATACATTGTAGCTCCTCTCCCCTCCTCCTTTTTTATTTGATTTTACACCTTAGGAGACAGTGAGAGCAAAAACACGTCTTTTTTTTAAAACGTTGAGTGTTTCTCACTGACTTGTCTCACAGCAAATATTCCCTCAGCTGCTCCCGTACCTGTTCTAAGTGTATGTACCTGTTTAGCTGTACTTAATACTCAGCGAAACGAAATCATACAAGTTCACGTGAATTCGTTAAGTGATAAACTGCTTGGTGTTTGCAGGGAGGCTTGAGAGAGTGTGGACGCGCCAGTCTGCCTGAGCTCTGCGTGACGGGGATGCTTCACGTGCCCTCCTCTCCCTTCCCTCCTTCTACATCATCTCCTC
>VCRD01005379.1:0-30899 GCA_006783055.1 Trinorchestia longiramus
AGAATATTGTTGCTCTTTCAAGCTGCGAAGCAGAGTATATTGCCCTGACCTATGCTGTGCAGGAAGGAATTTTCCTCAAACAGCGACTGTGTGATATGGATGGATTTGATGAACCTGTTGGAATTTTTGTTGATAATAGAGGTGCTATTGACCTAGCCAAAAACCCTGTTCATCATCAACGCTCGAAACATATAGACATAAGATATCATTTCATTCGAGCAATTATTCAAGATAATAAAGCAGTTTTGAGCTTTGTTCCTTCAGAGGAAAACATGGCTGACATGTTCACAAAGCCTGTTACTAGACAGTCATTGCTTAAGTTCAAAGTGTGTGTTTAATTCTAAATTTCTGTGTTTGACATGTTATCTAGTTTAGCTTTGTGTACATCAACTGCAAGGAAAGATGGAATTATCTTGAGTACAGTACTCCTAACGCTATTGCGGACTATGCATTATTGGTGCGTTATATTTTTTTTGGGGTCTCGTGCTCAGTGTAATCTGTTGATTTACACTGATGATCTGTATTTTGTTTTTCTGCTGTTCGAGATTCATAGAAAGATCTGAACGTTGAAATGTTAGTTCTAATTGGATACTATGTGAAGTTTTGCGTAGTGGGATGGAATACTTCAGTTGGAGGGGGCGTGTTGAGATCCAACTTCAGTATATATATTTATACATATATATGAGTTGCTGCAGTCACCCATTAAATTACTTCCGTCCCGTTTTCTATGTTCATGTGTGAACTTCCTGCGAGGACTCACTGAGTTCTTTTTTTTTCTTCTTCTTGTCGCCAAGCCTGATGGACGTATAATATATAAGCTCCAAGTTTGGACTGTTTTTTGTTTCACCCCACATCTCATACTTGTAATCGTTGCCGTACTCCATAATCCACGATGGAACGAGGCTAACTGGTCTAACAATAAATCATACCCTCTTGGTATTATTGTAGAGATTTTTAGTACTGCAAGTATTTTGCCTCGGGTCATGTTTTTTTCAAAACTTAAAATTTCATGGGTAAACCATAATATTATGGTTTGCTAGGTATATCCTGCGCCAGATGATATAGCCGCTAAATGATATCCATAATGTGCTATATCATCACTTGTTTGGTTTCCTTTATATTCCTTAACTATGTCTTAGGATGTCCATTATTTCTGTACAATGTTTAGGATCTGTTGTTAAGACCAGCAGTTGCAACTCTACGGTATTTTATAGCACGAATTCGCTTACCTCTATTGGGTTTGGTCTTCAGTCAGCGGTGCTTCCCGTAACGAATGGATGTCTTCCAACCGTGCACAATGCGAAGCGGACAACCACCAACCGTGACATACAACCTCTATTAATGTGACAATTATCCCTATAATGGTGTTAGTAACTGAATCTACTTACCCTAATATTCTACGAGTGCAGATCTCCACGACAACGGCTACTTCCAAATTCCAACCGGCAATTCAACCTACACCTGAGCCTTCTCTTGCTCACAATAACACGGACCCGACACCCTACACGGCCGAGCTCAACCCACAACTAAGGCTGCTGCCGCAGCAAGTGCAACCGTCACTCAAGTCAAGGCGTCCCCTTTGAGGTACCAAGTACTAATTTATACATTATGCCACAGGATGTATTTTATGCCCACCCTAATTAGGATGTTCTATTTATTTTATATAAAAGCTTTTGTTCATGTTAGGTTGCTATATTGTGCCTGTATCTTAGCAATATTGCAGGATTAAGAAAATTATTTCTTGTTCTTGAATATTTAGGCCTTGCGTACTTGAGTGACCTTTTCACGAGACGTCTTATTGTCTGTTCAACAATTGTGTGCATAATTTTTATTTGTTATATGAACCAAATAATCATTTCCCTCTCTAAATGTAATTTATCCTAAATCAAACATCAAAATTCATGGACTTTGTTCAGTAGATTAAACTAAATTTATTTAAACTCAATCATCTTGTCAAGATTTCCATGTTCACTGAAGGAACTTTTGTTCAGTTTCAGTCTTAAAAATAGACCTTTTTAAAAAAAAAGACTAGATTCCTCGTCTATTTGATGGGGACTTGCATTTTATATCTCTGTAAGGTTAAATTCCAGCTTTCCTAAAACTTTTGAGATATGTAAGTCTGCCTTACTGCTGCATTTCATTCTGATCAACCTTGATTGCTTAAGTTTGCTACGGGTGATGCTTGTGTTTGTTTATGTTCGTGAAGATGTAAAAATTTAGCCCAAACTTTTCTTCTAGACGCCTGGCAATCCTGCTCTCGTCTCGTCAGTTCTCGTCTCGTCTCGTCTGTCTCCATTCTTAGATCTCATCTCAGTTCTCGGAAACAATTCTCGTCTCGTCTCAGTCTTCATACTCAAACTCTTCACACTCAAACTCTTAGTCATCACTCTTGCTTCTAATTCTCACCCTTGGACTTCACTAAAAGTCTACACTAGATCATAACTCTAGATCATCACTCATGGTTCTCAATCTCTCCTACTCGTGGACAACGGATGTCTTCTCTCCACCTGCTGCCCTACAGACCAATAAAGAAACAAAATCTGAGTCCCCGTGTTGTCATTGAATTCCCCAACTAGAGATGCACTAGACGACCCCCATGACCATACCTTCTGATAAATTGTTGCGTGGTGTGTTGCATGTCGTAACATTTTTAAATCTAACTCTAGACACCATCAAAAATACTTAACACTGGTAACCAATCACAGTACCAGAGTGACAGTCCCAAACGTAACCAGTTCAACGGTAAAATCAACTACGACCCCACACAAAACGTGACAAGCCTTTGGTATCCTTAGACTTAGACTTAGATTTAGATTTGAGGCCCAGGGTTTGGGTGGGGCCTTTGTAACAGCCTTCAGTTCCCTCTAATACACAGGCATACAACAGGATAGCATCTCAGAGTTTTTCTCCTGTAAGCCAGGGTCGTCTAAAGTAATTCCTTTAGGGAATTACTATGGAACCAGCCAAGTGAGAGCATCACTAGAAGATCCAGCTTGTCATAAACAGCCCCACAAGCTTAGTAGGTAGTTACATTAAAAAATTGATTATTCAACATCACTGTCGCTTATTCCACGCATGCACTAAGAAATCTATAATTGCATCCACAACAGTCATGTTACATTGCTCATCCAGCCCTACAAGATATCTCATGCCAGAGTTCGCTTCAACACACCCTGCATTCCACTTGTTTTCTCCATACTGCTCATGGACCACATTCATGAGGCTCTGTCGCTCATGTTCATATTTACTACATTCTAAGACTAGATGTTCAACTGTTTCCTCTACTCCTTGGTTACACTGCAGAAATAATCTTGTATTCCCCTCATTCCACCTCCATGTACGCCTATTCACACTTAATGCCTTACATCTGACGGCAAACAAGAGTTGGCTGCCAAAACTTCCATCATAAAACATTTTAAACCTTGGTACATTCTTACTGGCATACCAAATTAAAGTAGTTTTCCCATTCCTACTATGCTTCTATTTGTTCAGGCCATACTGTAGCATTACATCGCTGCTCATGCTCCATTTTCAAGTTATGCGTAATAATTATTCGCGTACAAATTAAATCGTACTTTTTACAATAAATTTCCTGTATTTTTGTGATTAGGTTTTTGTAACTCTAAGCAAGATTCTTGTAAATTTTTAATTATAAAAATTCGTTGTATTTTGTAAAATCATTTTTAGTACTTAAAGAAATGTAGCTATGGTTCTTTTTGAGATTTCACCCCTGAGAAGCAAATCCGGATCCTGACTCGACATCAGTCTGATCGTAGCTTTTAGGAAATAACAACGTAAGTTTAAAGTGCCTTAAAGTGAAGTGTTTTTCACAGTAAGTTTAGAATTAGTTGTGTTTAGGACTTAGATATATTTATTAGTTTCACTATATTTTTCTAGAAATATTAGGGTATGATTGTTTCATATCATTTGTGTTAATTTTGGAATAATGTGCGTATGTAGAGACGTCCTATGGTACATCCCTAAAATAACTAAGTTTTAGGACTTGTATTTTGGGATTTAACAGAACAACTTGTGGTCTTAACTAGTACTGAGAGTATTTCTTTTCTAATCTTCAAATCTACCTTACTTTCTGTTTAAAAATTCACCTGTTATGCTGAGATTTTCTATTGCTCATCCATAGTGAGATGTTTCTTACATTTTGCTGTTACAAGCTCTCTCTGCATTACTACAAGTATTTACTTGAAATACTTTCCTTTTACTGTACAATTGACACACTGAACGTCTTTTATAACCTGTTTTCTTTATTGTTCAATTTCTCTGCACACTTTCTGAATCGAAATAGGATCAGCTGAATATGGTGTAGCTAGACCATGGATTGAATTACTAGATTTAACTACAGACTGAAAATCGTCTTAAATCACAAACTTGCCCTTACATTGCATTCTATTCTTAGAAGTAGAGATTTTTATAAACATGTATTCAGCTTAGAACCATATTGATTTCATTCCCTTGTAAAATAAATATATTTTATTTTTTATTCATTGCGTGTTGCTTACTTGGAAGTATAAAATTCTTATTTAAAAATTCCCATCCAGGTATTATTGATATATCATTCCCTCTTAATAATATGGTAGTTTTTATTGCAAATATTTTCATCTCAGGTCATATTTATCAAAATCTTAAATTTCAGGGATTAACCATAATATTATGGTTTGCTAGATGATATATCTGCTGAATAAAGATATCCATAATGTGCTATGTTATCACTGGTTGGTTTCCTTTATTTTGTTACCATGTCTTGGGATGTCCATTATATTTCTGTACAATGTTTAGGATGTATTTTGTTCTTGTTCTAATTAGGATGTTCTAATTGTTTTATATAGAAACTTTTGTTCATCTTAGGTTGCTATATTGTGCCCGTATCATGGCAATATTGCAGGATTATGGAAATTATTTTTGTGAGCTAAAATTTTGGCCTTGCATACTTTAGCGACCTTTTTCACGAGACTCTTTATTGTCTATTCAACAATTGTGCTCATATTTTTAGTTACCATATGAACCAAATAATCATTTCCCTTTCTAGATTTAATTGATCCTAAATCAAACATTAAAAATCAACTTTGTTCAGTAGATGAAACTGAGTTTATTAAAACTCAATTATCTTGTCTAGAATTTCATGTTCACTGAAGCAACTTTTGCTCAGTTTCTAGTCTTAAAAATAGACCTTTCTAATGAGGATTAGATTCCTTGTTTATTTAAAGGGGACTTACTTTTTATCTCTCTATAAGGTTATATTCCAGCTGTCTTGAATATTTTGAGATTGGACTGCCTGACTACTGCATTTCATTCTGATTAGCCTTGTCATTGCTTAGGTTTGCTACGGGTAATGCTTGTGTTTGTTTATGTTTGTGAAGATGTGAAAATTAAGCTCAACCTTCTCTTCCAGACACCTGGCGGTCCTGCTCTCATCTCATTTCATCTCATCTATCTCTCTTTCCTCTCTAGTCTCATCGTTGCTTTTTAGATCTAAACACTTGATCACACTTTTGATCTTACATTTGATCACATTCTTGATCACGTTTTTGATCATATTCTTGATCATATTCTTTATCATATTCTTGATCATATTCTTGATCATATTCTTGATCATATTCTTGATCATATTCCTGATCATATTCTTGATCATTATCTTTATCATATTCGTGATCATATTCATGATCATATTCTTGATCATATTCTTGATCATATTCTTGATCATATCCTTGATCATATTCTTGATCATTACTTCTAGTTCTCATTCTCTTTTACTCGTGGACTACGTATGTCTTCTGTCCACCAGCTGCTCTACGGATGAATAAATAAACAAAAGCTGAGTACCCGTCTTATCGTTGAATTCCCCAACTAGAGGTGCACCAGACGACTCCCTTAACCTTACCTTCTGATAAATTGTTATTTGTCCAACAAAGAAAACTTAACATTGGGCTTATCACCTCAAAACATAACATTGGTGACCCAAATGTGTGCCTCTACTTGGGAAATTCTTGATTTTGTTGTAAACTTTAAGCTGTGACTAGGTAACTCGTTTTGATTATGCAGATTGGTAAGCCAGGCAAATCAGAATCTCATGTTCTATTTTGATTCTGTATCGTGAGGCTGATAGCAGGACATATTACCACACTGCATATTGTGTTTTTAGGAGCAACTGTGTATTCTTTTTCTCATTTTTTCCTGTATTAGAAATTTTTTTAGCACTTTAGGTGAACAAATTTTGCCATTTCTTTTGCATAACTAATTACTGTGTTTTGGAGCTGAGGCTATCATAGCGGCGCGAGCATAAATCTACCATATTACGAGACAAACAGCTACCCTATTCTATTCTATTCTATCCATCTTCTCTTCTAGTCTTTCTTAAACCTTTATCATGGTTACAGCTAGCGGTAATATCCATTCTACACCTAACCAACAGTTTAGATTACCTGCATTTTCATCAGAGGAGCCTTAGATGTGGTTCACGCAAGCAGAGATATCATTCCGCCAATTGGGTATTACTGATGAGGAAACTAAATTCTGTTGTGTCTCAACTGCCTTACCACCGAAAGTGGCGGTGTTAGTTGACCAGTTTATAACCAATCCCCAAGGTGCTGAACCTTATACAGTGCTAAAGAAAAACCTTATCACCAAATTACAACTATCTGCGAGTAAGAGAATTCAGTCTCTCGTAGATCAGTCACGTATGCCATGTGCATCCTCTTCCTTTCTGCCATCTATGATCCTTAGCCATATTAGGAAAGTAGCAGCAGGGGTAGGTCTCAGTGACGTATTATTACGGGAGTACTTCACATCTCGCCTTCCTTCCCATGTCCAGCCCTTTATGGTGCAATTTCCTGACGACAACCCTCTTGACGAGTTAGCAGCTCTAGCCGATAAACTATTTGAATTATCCCCAGAGCCTCCTCAAGGTAATATTGCTATCCCTGTACCAATCACTCCTGCTCCCGTAACTCAAGTAACCCCTGTAGTGGCAAACCCTGCCGTTTCAGCTCATTCAGACCAATCTTTGCGTGAGGAAATAAGAAGCCTGGCACTTGCCTTTCCCGAATTGAAAGCTGATGTCAAAGCAGAACGCAGCTCACGGTCAGATACCGTAGCCGCCATTCGGACACCTCAGCCACTCCCTGTCCCTCATTATGTTGAAGGTGGGGTTCACTATATTCAACCTGGTGCTCGATATGTTGAGCCTCAAGACCAGTATCAGAGACAAAATGTACTTTATGTCCAGCCCGAGAGTGGGTATATCCAGCCTGAGATTGGGTGCGCGCAACCTGAATTTATCTATTCACGCCAGAGTAGGTATAACCAGATGATGAACAGAGCTAGAAATTATAGCCCTGCAACGCAACAGTATGTGTGCAGTCAGTCTTTTAACAGAGCTCACTCACCAGCTCGCTCACAACCACGTCCAACCACTGGATTATGTTGGTATCAAGTGAAATTTGGATCTCATGCTAATAAATGTGATTCCCACTTGTGCCCCAAATATGGTGAATTCCAGTCGGGAAACTAATGACGCGATGTGTCAATGCGAGTACCACGTCGACCCCTAATTTCACTTGCCTGCTCAGGATCTACGATCCTTTAACCAATCTAAAATTTTTAATCGATACAGATTCATCTGTCTCAATAATTCCAGCAACTGCTTATGTAAAACTGGGTAATGGTACTAATAACCTCTGTGCTGCAAATGGCACACCCATAGCATGTTTTGGATCGAGAGAGGTGACTTGTTCTTTGGGCTTGCAACGTGATTTTAATTGGACGTTCATTATTGCTACAGTTGAGCAACCTATCATTGGTGCAGATTTCTTGTATAATTTTGGACTAAGTGTTGACTTAAAAAATAAACTGATTAGGGACGAAACTACCTGTCTTTCCAGACCTCTGTCCCCAGTCAATATAACTCACAGCTTGCACTCGATTGGAGCTGCTTTAGATTCAAAATATAAATTCCAACAAATTTTGGCTGATTATCTCGCTCTGACTTATCCTAATCTAGCAGCCAAGCAAAACCAGTCTTCAACAAAACATCATATCATAACCACTGGACCTCCAGTCTCTTCCTGTGCACGACGGTTACCCCCCGATCGTTTCGAAACTGCTAAGGCTGAATTTCAACGCATGCAGAATGCAGGTACTGTCCGCATTTCAAAGAGTCCATGGGCAAGTCCGCTCATGATGGTCCTTAAACCCAATGGGGAATATCGCTTGTGTGGTGACTATCGTCGGTTAAATGCAATCACTATTCCTGATCGCTTCCCGATACCCCATTTGCAAGATTTCAGTGCCAATTTGCAAGGTGCTACAATCTTTTCTAAAATTGACCTAGCTCATGCTTTTCATCAGATTCCCATGGACGAAGAGTCCATTCAAAAGACTGCTGTAATTACCCCCTTTGGCTTTTTCGAATATACCACAATGCCGTTCGGATTACGAAACGCACCTCAAACTTTTCAACGACACATGACTAATATCTTGTCAGATTTGCCTTACGCTTATACTTATCTCTATGACGTGCTAATTGCTTCATCCACTCCCAAACAACATGAGGAACACTTACGAACCTTGTGTGAATGTCTCGCCAATCACGGCTTATTGATCAATCCCGCCAAATGCGAATTAGGAAAGAAGTCCTTAACTTACCTTGGTCACGAAATTTCTGAGCTCGGTTTAAAACCTCTTCCTTCTAAAGTTCAGGCTATTCGCAACTTCCCGAAACCTGAAACACAACGCGAACTGCGTCGTTTCCTAGGTTCCGTAAATTTTTATCATAGGTTCATTAGAAATTGTGCTCATATCTTGTCACCCTTGTCTTCATTACTTGCTCCCAAACGTAGGGGTAAATCAACACTCATTGTGTGGAACACAGACGCTTCACTTAAGTTTGAAACTATCAAGGAGAGTCTTGCTGTTGCTACTGAATTATCTTACCCCATTTCAGGGGCTGAGTTCAGTTTAGTTGTCGATGCATCAGATGTGGCAGTAGGTGCTGTCTTGCAACAGACGGTCGGTAGTCTAACTTCTCCCTTGTCATTCTTTTCACGAAAACTCTCGCCCACCGAGCAACGTTAAGTGCGTTTGGTAGAGAATTGTTGGCTATTTACTTGGCTGTCCGTCACTTTTGCTACATTTTAGAAGCGAGACATTTCATTGTTTTCACGGATCATAAACCTCTTATTTCCGCTATTCACATGCCCACAGATCGCCACTCAGCCAGAGAATCGCGACACGTTGTATATTAGTCAATTCACTACCGATCTGCGTTATATTAAAGGTTCTGAGAACACCGTAGCAGACTGCCTTTCCCGTATTAATTGTATCTCTATTATTCCTGTATTAGAACAACTCACCTTAGAGGGTATTAGCGACGCCCAAAAGGAGGACCCTGAACTGACAAGTTTGCCACAAGCAATTCAGAACTCCTTACGTTTGGTGTTAGCCAATGGAGTGTATTGCGACGCTGATCATCCTAATCGTCCTTATGTACCTGTAACCCTTCGTAGAGCTGCAATAGCACATTATCACTCCTTGTCCCATCCTGGTACCGACCGAACCTTGCGTCTCATTGCTGAGCGTTACGTTTGGCCTTCCATGAGTAAAGATGTCAAACATTTTGTACAGTATTGCCACGATTGTCAATCAAGTACGGTCACTAAACACAATCGTGCAGCCTTACAGGCTTGCGCTTTCACTGGTAATAAATTTGACTCTTTCCACCTTGATTTGGTGGGACCTTTGCCCACGTCGCGTGGTTACTCGTACTTGCTAACTATGATAGATAGATTCACGCGTTGGGTAGAGGCTGTTCCAATTTCCGATATTACTGCAGAAACAGTAGCTCGTACGTTCGTCCACTCATGGATTGCTAGATTTGGTGTTCCCTTAAGGATCACTCACGATCGTGGTGCGCAATTCGCATCAAAACTTTGGGCAGACGTCTCTTCTCTTTTAGGTTGTACAAAATTTCAACACAACTGCCTTTCACCCGCAGTCTAATGGCTTGATCGAACGGGTCCACCGCGACCTTAAGACGGCTTTAAAGTGTCTCAACAGTCGTACAGACTGGGTTGATCATCTCCCTATGGTTCTTTTGACCTTACGTAGTCTTTACAAACAGGACCAAAAAGCAACGACATCAGAGATGTTGCACGGGCAATCCTTGCGGTTGCCGGGTGACATAGTAAATCATGACGTCTCTACGCCATTGTCACTTCAGAATCAGAACTCGTATAGCGACCGCCTAAAACGCTGTATGACGCAAATTCGATACGTAGCACCGCGTCCAACACAGACTGTCGATAAATTAGACCCGGCGTTAGAAACGTGCACACATGTGTATGTTCGCGTTGATGCCGTAAAGCCTGCTCTTACGCGCCCTTATGATGGTCCCTTCCTCGTCATAAGACGCACTGCTAAATACTTTGTTATCGAGAAGCACGAAAAGCAGGACTCGGTCTCTATTGATCGCCTGAAAGCCGCGTTTGTATCGGACGCACTCATACCAAATAATCTTACTCCACCTGATGTCACTGATCTTTCTGTCGATGCTAAATCTCTGTTGAAACCACCTGTGCGTAGACTTGAATTCGCTTCGCAACTTGCTGCATCACTCCCTAGCAGTATACCTTGTAATCCTTTCCTTATTCTTAGCCGGTCGTTGGACACTCATTCATGCCATTCTAATACGCCAGTTGTGATCTCGAGACAACCTGTTTCCACTAATGCAACACCTACTACTCACCTGTCAAAACATAACTTGCAGACTCGTACCGTAATCTTGCCTAAACCTGTTCAAGTCCCCGATAGACCCCCCGATCGCTCGACGCGAAGTGGTCGCAAGGTAACGCGTCCTCTGCGCTTTAGCTAAGTTTTTAGACCGACTTTCCAGTCTCGAAACAAAGGAGATAGTGTAGCATTACATCGCTGCTCATGCTCCATTTTCAAGTTATGCTTATTATTTAATCGCATACAAATTAAATCGTACTTTTTACAGTAAATTTCCTGTATTTTTGTGATTAGGTTTTTGTAACTCTAAGCGAGATTCTTGTAAATATTTAATTATAAAAAT
The DNA here is from genome assembly GCA_006783055.1 of Trinorchestia longiramus. NCBI lineage: Eukaryota > Metazoa > Arthropoda > Malacostraca > Amphipoda > Talitridae > Trinorchestia > Trinorchestia longiramus. The sequence goes on from VCRD01005379.1 coordinate 11,084, forward strand.
TCGCTGTATTTTGTAGAATCATTCTTAGTACTTAAAGAACTGTCGCTATGGTTCTTTTTAAACTTTCACCCCTGAGAAGCAAATCCGGATCCTGACTCGACGTCAGTCTGATCTTAGCTTTTAGGAGATAACAACACACTTGGCGGTCTTGCTCTCATCTCTCTCATCTCTTTCATCTCTCTCATCTCTCTCATCTCACTCATCTCTCTCATCTCACCCGTCTCTCTCCTCTCTAGTCTCATCGTTGCTTTTTAAATCTTAACGCTTGATCACATTCTTGATCATATTCTCGATCATATTCTCGATCATATTCTTGATCATATTCTCGATCATTACCTCTAGTTCTCAATCTCTTTTACTCGTGGACTACGGATGTCTTCTGTCCACCAGCTGCCCTACGGATCAATAAATAAACAAAAGCTGAGTACCCGTCGTATCATTAAATTCCCCAACTAGAGGTGCACCAGACGACTCCCTTGACCTTACCTTCTGATAAATTGTTATTTGCCCAACAAAGAAAAAACTTAACATTGGGCTTATCACCACAAAACATAACAACTCCACCCTAGATCCCCTCTAATAGCTTCTACAGCCGTTCATTTTGGGGCGCCTAATGCCAAACGCCCTACCCTATTCTGCAGCACCTCCAACTTTTCTAGGTCGATGGGTCGTTGCACCCGTCGATGCAACGGAGCACCGCCCTTTGCTCAGCCCTTAAAGCGCTAACACATCGAACACTGGCGTATTATGTATGCCACAATCGGACCTAAATTTGGACTAAAGTCGTATCTGAAGGCTGCTTCGACAGTTTTGTCTCTTCCAAAATAACCCGATATTCTATGAAACTCCTCAAACATTCGAGGCAATGTCTTAGTTGGGATTACAGGTACCTCACAAGACCAATGGAAAAATTTAACCATAGGAGTAAAAACTACTAACAAGTATTATTTTGATTATAAAGCTGTTGACCAAGATAAACTCTGTGTACATCACAAACTTTGTACTGTGTGTAGCATTACCTGCTATCCCTTTAAAGGTTATGAAATTACAAATATTAAAATAACCTTCATTTTAGTGATAAAAATAAGACTAAACTTCAAGTAATTTTCACCAACTCCTTACAATTAAAACATGCATATTTAGTGCACATTATGGTAATAATATTCATATTAAGTAACATTAGCCAGAGAGTATTTCCAATCGAAACTTTTTCTGGCAACATTCTCACGCTTGTTATCGAGACATAGCTCTCCCAGCAAAGCCACTCGTGAACATCAACATGTGACGTTAGGTTAGAATACCCTGAATTTGGGGAATCGTCTGCCACCCACTCTCGCTGTGATCAGGGTTGCCAGATTTTGCTAATTTTAGCCAAAATGGCTAATTTTCATGACCTGCGGCTAAGGAAAACTTTTGAGAATTAGCCACTTTCATTTTGGCTAATTGTGGCTCATTTACTGATTGTTAATAATATTTATTTAATAAATACGACAGAATTATATCTCATCCTAAACTTAACGTGTTTGTTCTCGGTATGAACAGCGAACAAACGAGTTCAGGTGGGAGCTGCTTCTGTAAGCTTGACAGGAAGCATACCATCCGATCCAATCAAATTTTGGGCAATGGTTTTCAAGTTTGAAAATGCGCTTGGAGAAAAATATTTTAGTGATATTGGTCAAGTGATGTTCAACCTTTTCTCAGCACCTATTAGTAATGCATTTGTGGAACGCATTTTTTCATTTGTGACAAATGTGAAACACAAACAAAGAAACAAATTAGTGATTAAAAGGATAGATTCCATCTTGCGAATTAAATCTTATTTGCTAGCAAATAAAACTTGTTGCCAAGACTTTCATGTAACAAGAAAGAATGCTCAGCCTCTTTACAAACGACATGTATTTAACACCCTAAACACAAGATATCAATGAAGTTGACCAACCAGGATGCAGCAAACATATTTCGGAAGAACAATTTTTACAAGAATTTGATGATATTGCCATGGAATCAATTTAATAAACTCAACAAGGTAAGATATTTATCTGTAGTTTTGATTTATAATTTATTTAAAATAAAAATATAAGTGGCTATTTGTGGCTAATTTTTGGGGATCATTTGGCTAAAAGTGGTGCAAATCATCTGCCAACCCTGGCTGTGATCTCGCTGTATCTACTGCACTCTCGTTCTATCATCTGTACTCGCTGTAGAAGCCACGCTCTGCACTTACTGTACTTTCTGTACTCGTGCAAGTCTCAAGCCACGGTCGCTATAGCTCTGGACTGGCCATTCATCCCTGAAGCTGGACTGGCCTAACCATCCTCTGGAAGCTCTGGACTGGCTCAATCATCCCAAGAAGATCCCAAGCTATTTCTCGTGCCAACTTTCTTGAATACCAAGCTGAGTTCCTGTCATGAGTTCTTTTATTCTCCTTGAGTGAAGTCACACTGGCAGATAGATTAGGTTTTGTTAAAGTTGGTTGCTTAAAATTCCCCAAGCACAACCAAACTTTACATGTGTGTTAAACGGGCCTCACACAGTGGTTAAATGGCAAACAGATGGGTATGTCTTCTGTTTTAACAATAGTGTGATGTGAGCAAACAAACCATGTCCTAATTGCTACTTTTATATGACAAATATTAAGGGGTTCTCAAATAAGAACCAGTCAAAGAATGTAAATCCAGATTGTTATTCACTTATGAAACCAGTCCTCCATAATATGGAGATACCCATCACAACTCCTCTATTAGGTAGTGCAGTTACAAAAGATTTATTGCCTGAAGAGGAAACAAAGAACGATGATGCCTTGTAGGGATGAGTCTGAGGAAAAAAGGATCCACTTGATAAATCAAGAGTGATTGAACGATTTGGTAAGGGATTTGTCACTGTCAAAAAAGAGTGCAGAACGGTTGGGCAATGGAATCTTCTAAAGGATGGTGCAAAAATAAAAACTTTCTATAAGTGTCATGAGGCCATAGCTGTCTTTTATAAAGAAGATGGTTTTTGTGTCTATATGAATGTAACTGGGCTCATGAATCAGCTAGCAGACGAGTATTTATATCTATTTTTTCAGTAAATATAGGGATGTAACCTAAGAAGGAAGTGTCTACTAATTCGTACTGCATTTGAAGCACATTTTGATTGGATAGAGAAGATACTGAGGTAGGGTGAAAATCAGAAAGGATATAGGTTTTTATCTTGAACCAGGTAGGAAGTGGTGAAACCAATGGTGCTGCATTGCAAACTGTAATCTGCAGGTTGACGTGGGTAAAAAGAGTTCTTGCCCCGGATATCATGGATGAGAAAAGTATATAAGAAATTTACTGTGAAGGAAATTGAGTTTGAAGTAAGTTACTTATAATGTTATTGGGAAAGTGCTGCAGTTTACTATATTACTGACGTGAGTAGACGTCTGTGTATTGACAAAAAGAAAATATTAGTTTCCACCTCCAATGAAGCTGCTGGAGAAATTTTGCGATACACAGTAGCAAGTCAAAGAAAATGATTTTGAATGCTGTTTAGCTGAAGAAGCAGCAGAACCATACAGTGGGGCAGCATCACAGTACAGTAAAGAGAAGTACGATCACTAGGGGGGGTTGGCAATAACCACCGCAACAACGGTTTTCAGACGGGAACGTGATCCATGACGTAATAATTGTGTCTTGACGCTGATTGGTAAATTTTTAAAAGGGCGGGGCTTCAAATGCCGAGATGATAGAAAACACAAACCCGCACAGCTGGAGTAGAACCTCCGACATTTAGATAGCCGCAACTTTACTTCCAATCCTTTAACCACTCGGCCACGAGAGCAATAGTTTCAAGCGACGTTTAAACCATTTTAACACTAGCTCAACGAAGTGGGCCTGGGAGGTTCTGTAGTGCCTCGGAAATATCGTAATTAATTTAGAATGATCTTAGGTTTAATACAAAAATATAATGTATTTTAGTAATATTTTTGGAGTTAATTTTTATACGTTTCATGTCATTTGAAACTAGTATTTTAAAGTTAAGAATTCAATCGTAGTTACAACTTCAAATTGTAACCCTCATTTATAGAACACCATAGTCAACCACGAGCCTATAGGCTAAGTGCCCGTCAGTTTCCTCGCAACCGTTACCCAGTGAACAGCTTATTCGCGCTTTCAGTCTCTCTGACGGGTAAGTTTCTATTAACAATGTGTTGGAGAGTTTTGCATTTCACTTACGTGCAAGATATTCTTTGAACTTGTCTTTTTGCTGGGACTAAATGTTTCCTTGTAAGTTTAAGATTTCCTTTTTGAAGCAGTTTTGATACCATGTGTATATGACAGATTGTATGGCAAACATCTCATTTCATTGTGCTTATGTTTTCATTCAAACGATTTGAATTGTGTTTGAAGTGTTCGTGCTTTGATTTGTGTTACTCTGAGATTTATAATGAATCCCAATATAGAACATTTTGAATAATAACTATTGCATCAGCTATGAAATTCATTGTCTAATTTCGTATCACTCAAGTCTCTACGTTCGGGTATTTTATGACGAGCATACTGAAAGATCGACCAGTCATTTTGATACGGTTATTAAATTTCATGGCCTCGGGTAGAAGCTACATATCCGCATCTCGTTTCTGTATTTCTTTGACTGCCAGTTAATTAAGTACGATACCTTAGTGTTTTACTCAATAGTTGTCTTATAATGTTGTCTCATGATATCTATTCTTCTTGCTAAATTCTGTATTTATTTCGAGTTACTTATAGGTCCTTACTCGGGCAGGTTTCAGTTTCAAGTTTCAGTTTCGGTCTCAATTCAGTATCAGTTCCAGCTTCGGTTTTACGGATTTCAAGTTCTCAGTTTTGGTCTTCGATCTTGGCCCCAATTTCTGTTCTAATTTTGATCGTGTTCATGAATAAATCTGCAAGCTACGAAGACGATCGTATCACTTCCTTCGAAGAACATCACTCACGAAATAATAACTACAGAAAAATAACTCGTTCCCCAAAGTGGTGACCCACTTCAATACCCTCCTTCAAAACATTCATCTGAAGCTCAAAAAACAACCCCAGTGAAGAAAGAACCCCAGTGAAGAAACATTTTCCCGCAAAAAGTTCATATCAAGCTCAAGAAACAGCCCCAGTGAAGAACAACAACTCCACTGACGAACACTTCCCTGTGAAACTCGATTCTCCTCCAGCCCACGTCCGAAAGCCATAAAACGATCAAGAAATTCCTTCGAAGCCAAACATCCGCTCTACAGAGCAGGCAACCGCAGAAACCGTGACTGCACCACCGCTCCAGCTCAGCCTCAGTCAGGCTGGCTTCAATTAGCCTCTGATCAGACTCGAAACAAACAAACAAAAACGTATATTTCCAATAAAGCTGGTACATAAGAAATGTAACAGCATTGGTTTTTAGAAATCCCTTATCATAAAATCCTTAAGTGGTAGGTATTCTAGGTGTAGTATCATAGATGATAGAACAGCAGTACCTACGGGTATACGTAAACATTCACATCACACAATGAACGTTAAATATACATGGGGAAACAAATGAAACTTCGCTTTTTCAATGATGACTTAAGAGGTAACCATTGGTGATACATATAAATTCTGACGTGGTAGGTATTATACGCATTTTAGGTGATAAGCGAAATATTTTCTTTAGGTACAGATTAGATATGACATCATTACATTTAACTGAATTGGATGTTTAACATTCGAGAAAGACCGAAAAAGGAAAATTATGAGAGCGAAAACTTAAAACATAAAGTTGTGATTGTTCTTAAATTGAAATTGTAATTTATAATTACTGGTTGACCGTATGGTATGGCTTGCTGATGATCGATTTAATTTAATCATTATTACAGTTATCTTGTCGCGAATTTTGCACGCCACAAAGGTTCACGACACTTCATGGGTAAAAGTCAAGGTTATTTAATCTTATTTATTTACTTTAAATCAAGAAGCAATTTAATATTTTCACATTTCAGTAATTTAATTATCTAATTTCGACGACTTAACCGTCAACAAAAAAAATGGTTAGGGTTTTAAGCCGTCCCTCCAATAAACCTGGCGTCTCTTCAAGCAATTAAGGTGACGTTTAATTGAGGTCATAAAGAACCAGAACATAAATACACAACTGGAGAGAACGGTTAGTCTCAGCACCCCCACGCTCGAGTCCGTCGGTCCCCGGGTTCTAGAGCCGGAATGTCAGCTCTCACCATCCGAACCGCGCTCAATCTTAATCTTAGGTAGCGTACGCAGAACACCAGTGGCAAAGGGCACCGATGATCCGTGCTCCAAGACTGCAGACGCACGATCTTGGGCTCCCACTTCTTCCTGCCGCTAAATAATAGATTCTTGTGAAATTTTACAGAATGCCGGGTAAATGTTGATATTAATACCAAATGTAGTTCAGGGACCTAACTGTACGCAAGCAACCTACCATTGACAGCGAGGACTCATGCACTGGAAAGAGTTCGCCCGTCGCTGTCCCAAAGCTGGTAGCAACCCCGAATGTATTTATACTGATGAAAATTAACGAATCAATTACTCTGTAATGATGGACTTAGCAAGAAGAATTTCGGTATGGTGATATTTCAGTTAACTTTCGAATGCTTGATACAAACCTAAAAGATACGTGCTCTTTCAGTGTTTCCATCGGAAACTGCTAGGCGTGTTAGAATTTAAGGCGCAGCCACCGTGGTCGAGTGGTCTGCGGCTCGTGTTCTGTATCGGGTCTCTGCTTCATGTAGAAAGACCGCGGGTTCGAATCCGGCCATGGACACGAGTTGTTTCTCGTATGCCGCGCCGTGCACTCAACCCGCTAAGCACTCAACTCCCCGCCCATGAAGACACCCATCAACCTCCCGGGATCGTCGCATGGAGCTCACCATCACCCTAACTCTTAGAATGTTAATCTTAAGAATTTGAAAAACCAATCTACTAATGTCTATGTACTGTGTACTTGATTGGAAATAAAGATTGTTTGTTTTTGTTTGTTTGTTTAAAGATAGTTGAAAATAGTTAAAGAAGCGTACTCCACATAGATAGTAAAGAATAGTAGTAGGTTTAAGTTTAGGAAGGAAGAGGAAATTTTAATTTACAGAGTAGAATTCTGAGTTTAGAGTTTTTTCAGACCCTCATTATTAGACGAATTCACTCGTATTTAAGTAATTTTAATTTAAAGAGTGAAATTCTGAGTTGAGAGTCTTTTCAGACCCTCATTATTAGACGAATTCACTCGTATTTAAGTAATTTTATTTTAAAAAGTAGAATTCTGAGTCTAGAGTCTTTTCACACCCTCATTATTAGACGAATTCACTCGTATTTAAGTAGTTTTAATTTAAAGTTAGACAACAGTCTAATTTTAAGTTATTTATTTAGAGGTCTGGATAGACCAGTTAAAATATGGAGTACGCATCAGACAATAGGTGCTAGATTGCACAACAAAACAGAATGAAAGAAATTCTATTCAAAAAAACACAAAATATAGGCCGGGGAAAGCAAGGAAGAAGTAGAACGTCACGTCTGTCGACGATGGAGCAGGAACAACTTCCACCACAGCACGCAGCCCGACGACTCCGCTTCACACTGCAGCGAAACTTGTAGTCTGAATAAGTGCAATACGGACAGTTGGGCGGTTTGGGACCGGATGGAACTTCAGAACGCGACGGCGCTGAGACCCTTTAAAAATAAATGATCCCAATACTAATGCCTCTTCAATAGTCAATCCCTTTTCCATCCGACTCTCACTATATAGGTTCTTTTTCTACTTATCCCTAGTTCTCTGTATGAATACAGTAGTTCGGAAACTACTTTAATCCTATCGAAATTGAAAATTTCGATAATCTGTAAACATCGTGTTTAATATGAACAGGCGTTACATATCGGAGAAAGAGAGTAAAAAAATAAGATATAACAGTGAATGTGTCAAATTTTCAATACTTAGATGATGATATAGATAAAAAAAGCTGTAGTAGACTAAATTTCTGAGATTTCACAGTCACTTATTGTAGCAAAGTAATTACTGACATTGACGGATAAATTTTTTGATTATGCATTCGATAAGTAAAAAAATAACGTAAAAAATTACATATATATATATATATATATATATATATATATATATATATATATATATATATATACATACATATATATTTATATACACATACATATACCTACACATATACATATCCATATACATATACATACATACATACACACATACGCACACATGCATACGTACATGCACATATCATATGTATGTGCATACACACACATACACATATATACATATGTATATATACATCTAAATGCCACGGAAGAAGAATAATCTGAAGAGTAAACACTAATTTATATAAAATTCTATTTAGTTTTAGGCAAAACACACTTTATTTTCTATCAAGAAATTTTTTTTTGTGCGCTACGAAAATTAAACCTTTCTAACATGTTAACGTTTATCAGGTTAAAAAAGCACCAATTTATAAGCCTGAAATATAACAGAAACAAAAAGAAGTAAAAAGTGAAAAACATCCGGGTTTTTGATAAAATTTAATTAGTTGATTTGACTCCAGAGTTGAGGAATTATAGCCCGAGTTTGACATATACGTATGTTTCGTTTGAATATTGTTAGCTCTATTTCAGTTTATACTTAAGTTGTGTGACACAAACACATGGTAAACACTTACATATATGGAGCATGTTTCGTTACTAAGTTAATTTTGTTTAATCCTGCATAGGAGCTTAGATTTCTGTATTTGTTTGCTACTTTGATATGCAAAAATGTTGTGTCACGTTTTTTTTAAATTTTTAATTGCTTGATTTTTCTTCATATGCATGGGCAGTTTATTCCAAAGCAATGCACCTGAAATTGAAAGAGCCCTTTGTCCAGCATCGGACGAGCGGAAACTGATGTTAACATCGTATCATCGATCAGGTTTCACACCCTTGGTAGTGGGTGGATAGAATTTAACAACGTTGGCTGAACTCTGAGGGCGATATAGAGAGAAAAATACGTATTTGACCTTGTGAATGAGTAGTCTTTGTTCTATCGGGGTCCAGTTAAGCTTTTCCATGAGAGGTGTTGCATGATCGTTCTTTCTGAAATTTCCTTTGCATACTACTTTAGCAGCAAAATTCATACATTTCTGTAGCTCTTTTTGAAGACCTTTAGGTATATCTCTCCAAACCAAGTCACAGTAGTCAAAGCGGGATAACACCAAAGATTGGGTAGCTAATAATCTAGTTTTTTCGTCAAGCATGTTCTTCACGCGGTGAAGGAACATCAATGTACCGTTAATTTTGCTGCATGTTTTCTCCGCGTGGGATGTGAAAGACATGTTTTGATCAAACCAGACGCATAAATTTTTTACTTTTCCTACTGGTTCAATAATGTCATTTCCTAACGTTAAAGTTAAATTCGGGAGCTTTTTTATTGTTTTCTTTTACCAAACATGATGCACTGTGTCTTGCTTGCGTTAAGCTTGAGACCATTTTGGTCGTACCATGATTTTACGTGTTTTAAAATTATTTCAGCATTTGATTTTGTCTGAGATAGTTTGGCCGGTGTGCTTGTCATTGCAATTTGTAAGTCATCTGCGTACATAGAAATTCTCGTGTTTGACGGCATGGATGAAAAATCATTGATGAAAATCGAGAACAGAAGTGGACCGAGAATAGAACCTTGTGGAGCGCCGAAATCGTTTTGTATGGGTGATGAAATTGTGTTTTCTTGTTGGACTGCGTGAGAGCGGTTTGCTAGATAGCTCTGAAACCACTATGTGGCAATGCTAAGTTAGAGATTTTCTGCAGAATCCGTCTATGTTCAACATTGTCGAAAGCTTTGGAGAGATCAAGCAAAAGCAAGAGAGTGACGTTCCTAGTGTCAATGTCACTGTATATTTTCTCGGTGATGTTAAGCAGCGCATCTTGAGTGCTGGTATGTTTTCTGTAAGCATACTGGTTTGGATGAAGTAAGTTAGATTTATCCATATGTGTTGAGAGTTGGTTAGATATTACTTTTTCTAGTATTTTGGATAAGACTGATAGAAGGCTAATTAGCCTGTAATTTGATGCAGTATTGATGTCACCTGCTTTATGCAGCGGTTTGATTATGGAATGTTTCCACTGATCCGGGAATTTGTTTGTCGAAATAGAAGTATTGATTATCAAATGAAGCAATGGTGCTGTAAAATTGAAACTGTCTTTGATGTATTGAAGGCTTATGTTGTCATGTCCAACTGCCTTAGTATTTTTCAACAAATATAAGATTCTGCGTATTTCCTGTAGACTAACCGGATTTGGTTTCCATGTGTTAGTTGTATTTAGTAATTGAGCAGGATTAAGGCCAACATCAACAGGTTTATGTGTAGTAAATTTGGATACTTCGTTGAAGACTTTTGCTCCGACTTCAGAGAAGAAAGTATTGAAATTAGTGGCTGTTTCCAATGAATTTTCGAATTTCTTCTCTTCTTTTATATCTTTGTACTGTGCTATTTCTTTGATGATTTCCCAGGTTCGTTTTGGATTTTTCTTTGCTCTTTATAGTTCTTTTTGGAAGTGCTTTCGTTTTGTTTCGTTAATTTTTTTGCGGAGAGCCATTGCATGATGTTTATAACGGTCTCGTAAAGAGCTGTTCGATTTTTTACATTTAAATTCGTAAAAGTAATTTTTTTTCACCTTGCACAATTGTTTTATTTCATCCGTTATCCTGGCGGTACGCTTTAGTTTAACTCTCCTTGTGGTGTATGGTGCACATTCGTTTAAGGCTCCTAAGAAATTCTCATTGAAAATTCAGACTTGACTGTCAACATCATCGGTGAGTTCCATACCTTGAAATTCATTCCTCCTATACCATAGTTTTTCTTGGAATAGTTCTGGTGTGTATAGAGTCTTCATACGGTAGGAAACTAAGCAGGATTTCGGTTTCTCTTTTGCTACATTAATTAAACATTCTACCGTGTGATGGTCGGATACTGAAGGTGATATTTCAGTGCTGATTATTGCTTCAGGATTATTTGTAATTGCTAGATCTAATAGAGTTTTGGAAGTTTTTGTTATGCGAGTTGGTTCTTGGACCATTTGTGATTGATTAATTCTGTTTAGCATTTTGGTTAGCTTATTACTTTTATTAGTTAGGTCTATGTTGAAATCGCCGAAATCATAGAAGATTTTTTTGAATTCTGAAATTGTTTTGAGAGTTTTCTGAATAAACTCTAAAGATCATTGTAAAGAAGCAGATGGGTGTCAGTAGACGGTGCCAATAATGAAAGATTTGTACTTTTTTACCTGCACGTTAAGCCATACCATTTCTATACCCTCACACATTTCTTTTTCCAAAATCTGTGATGTTGTGTAGACCTGTTTGATGTGAATGCAAGATCCGCTATCTCTACTGTTTTTTTGCCATCGTTTCGGTAAAGTGAATAAGCTGGGATATTAAAATGTGAGCATTGAATTCTGGGATCAAACCATGTCTCAGATACGCATAAAATGTCAATGTCTTCGGTTATTATCATTACTTTGATGTCATCCAATTTGTCATTGAGGCTTCGTGCGTTGATATGTTTAATTTTGATACGATTCATTTTAGGGTATTTACTCGAAGTTGTCCATTCGTTACGTCTGCGGAACATTTTGCATTTAAGTGTGGGGGTTCGGTGAGGTGCTGTTTGGTGTTCGTGGTGCCAGCCAAAGGTGTTGTGTTTACCTTTGCATTATTGTCTAGTCATCTGGATGCTGAAATTTTATTAATGAACGCATTTTTTTCCTTAATGAGAGCACTATAGTGGTAGTCTTTCAGATGGACTAGTAAAGGTGATTTGTTTATGTTCCGTGGCATTGTAGGCTGAACTATTGTCTTCCAAATGCCGCCGTCCCTTTCGCTGTAGATATGGATCGGTTTTTGTAGAGCATTGGAAGTAATTTGCGGGATGAGGTCCCCGGCTGCATGATCGAATATTTTACTATGGAAGTATTTCTGTACCAAAAGATCAAGTCTACCACTGTTCTCGTCGATAAAGTTTCTGTAGTGGTTTTTATTTCTTGTGCTCTCAGTTTCGATGGCTTTCATTAGAAATTTATAGGCTTGCATTGAGTTCGGTGTTTCGTTAAGTTGAAGGGCTACTGCATGGAGGAAACAGTGTCCGTCAGCCAAAGTGTGAGCCAATATTGCATTCAATGATTTTGTTACATCATCCATGGAACTTCCCACATGGGTATATATAGGATTGGATGATAATTCTGAGATGTGATTCAGAAATTTACCGTGAGGTGGTTTAATATGGTTTGGAGTTTTCCTATCGTTATTGTTTTTGTGATTATTATTATGTTTGCATACATAATCATGGTACTGAGTCTTTATTTTTGTCGTTTGGCTGAATTTTTGAGGAGAAGGCGGCATTTTTATAGTTTTGTCTATCTCTGCATGTTTATTTGGATGTCTATGACTTATGGGTGAGAGGGGCATTGCGCAGTCCGTGCTCGTATCGTTAGAAAGTAAGGAGAATTTATTATTTGTTTGTACGTTATAGTTGTTAGCAATTGAGTCTGTGGATAGTTGATTTATGTGTATAAAGTGCTGATACGGTAGACTGCCGTCATTTCCTTTTGAGTGCATTTTCATTTTGAGAAGGTTCAACGCGTGTAAAGCATTTACGTGCTTATGATGTGTTACTGTTTTAGAACATGTGTTGTTTATTTGGGTTGTATTCATTATTACAAGTTTATTGGGTGACTGTTAAAGATTAGTGTTTCTGTCTGGGATTTTTTCCAGAAAGTGAGTAGTACGGTGTGTTGAGTCGCAGCGTTGATTTCATAGCAATTTGGACAAGAAATTTTTTAGTTTCCTTTCTAATGTGAGGAAAGGTTTGGTGGTTCTTGATTGTCTGAGCGTGAGTTAAAGTGCCTGTTCGGAGTGGAATAAATGTGAAATCCAATTCTTTGCAGAGCGTGAGCGCTTTACTCAGTCGTTGATCACAGTAGAAATTGACTATATAAGTACGAGCAGTGGAGTGTTTTGTCGCAATAACTTTTTTGATTTGAGTTAGGCCTGATTGTGAAAGGTGCAGGTCCCGGAAACAGATTATGTAATTATTAAATTTTAGCATCCGATTTATAGTGTGCAGAAGGTCATTAAATTGACCAGATGAGATGGTCTGCATTCGGTATATGGTGTCGATGTCATTTCTTTTAACTGTTGAGAGAATATTGTCTCCCACAAGTAAAGTGTTGAGAGGTCTCTGATAATTTGAATAGGAAGAAATAGTGGAGGGAGTTATAGGTATAAACAAAACAAACAAACAATCTTTATTTCCAATCAAGTACACAGTACATAGACATTTAGTACATTGGTTTTTAAATTCTTAAGGTTAACATTCTTAGAGTAAGGATGATGGTGAGCTCCATGCGACGATCCTGGGATGTGTCCATGGGCGGGGAGTTGAGGTCTTACCGATAAGTGCGAGCTCACGGCGCGAAACGAGAAACAGCTCGTATTCATTGCCGGGTTTCGAACCCGCACGCAGTCTTTCTGCACAAGCAGAGACCCGATACAGAACACAGGTCGCAGACCACTCGACTACGGTGGCTGCTGGTCGTAAGAGCTGATGTGGACATTTAGTTTGAATAACTGTTCAATTATAAACTGAATGTTGGATAGAGCAGTGGATACTGATGTCGGTTTAGGTGGTACACGTTCTTCTATGATTTTTTGTAGTTGTGTTGCCGTAAGGGCAAGGTCACTATTTAATTTGTGGATAACGTGTGAGCTCTTTATTTGCAAAGAATGCAGAGAGCCATCAAAACTAACGCTGTTACTGGTTGAATGTTTAAATGTTCCACCTTGAATGTGTTCGACTCTTGTATGTTTAAGGTTACTGCGTAACGCTGTGATGAATACTCTTGTAAGGGAATGCGTTTAGAATCAGCTAGTGGTATAGAACCATTTTCTCAGCGCGTTCCCTGGTTCCGGCCCCATTCTTGTGCCTGCCGTTGCCATGTAAACATTGATGTCTGTACTATATTCAAACTGTGTGCACTGAAATAAACTTGGTTAGCGTAATCACGCTCCTGTGATTTTTCTAACCTTCTAACATTACTAACATTGCCTTGCCCTGATATTTGAGTGGGGACTCGGGTGGAAGTCATCTGCGTCAGATCATATAAACTTATGAAAGAATTTAGTTCAAATAACTGGTTAATTATTAAATGGATATTGGACAGAGCAGTAGCAATTGAGGTAGGATGAGGGGGGAAGCGTTGCTGTAAATTTTTTGCTAGTTGAACTGCTGTTAGATCCAAATTGCTATTTACTTCATGGATAACATGCGAAATTTTTATTTGTAAAGGGTGCAGCGATTCATCATAAGTAATTTTTTTACGTACATTGGAGTGCTCTGCGAATTGAGGAAAACAATTTATAGGTGTATCAGAATTGCTAATAGCATACGGAGTGTTATTTGCATGACAGTGACTTTGCTTAAACGAATTCTTAACATTGGGCTTATAATATAACACATGACTGTCGTGAGATGCGATTTGGTTTCTCACATTAGCGTGAACTGATGGTGTTTTCATTGCATTTGAGTCACGCATTTGGTCAGTTGCGTAACAGATATTTTGTTGAGACAATGGCTTAATGCTAGACTTATTATATAGCATATTATTGTTCGATGCTATTCGATTATTTCTTACATTAGTATATGCTAGGTGATGTTTTGCCTTTGAGTCCTACACAGGCCATGTTACTGTTGACCTTAAAACTTCTGCTGTCGATTGACAATCCTCCTCGTTGTTCGTTGTTTCCCCCTCTTGTTCGAAGCTGGTATGGCTGACGCTGTAGGCCCTGTGTGTGCTGGGGTGTTCAAAATGGTGCGGACAGAATTTAGTTGTACATTTGGATCTTCCGTCGTCAGTTTTGTTGACCGTTCTGGCAATGCTTTATGCACTCCGCTGTGAGGGTTGTGCAACTTTTCGTTTGCGGTGAGTCGAGGTGCAGCTTTTGTTTCAAGTTCTTTGATTACTGAAGATGTTAATGGTTTGGGCAGGGTCTGCTGTGTTCTACACGTATGTGTTGTGTTTATGTTCGTTACCGAAATACTGCGTTTGTGATCGAGATCCGCTGCAGAAATAGTTTTTTTTGAGGAATGTCTATGTTTTGAAAGTTGTGTGTTTGCAGATGAAGCTGGTGCTTTTGCTGCTATTTTTGAACATATGTTAAAATCTTGAGACGGTGGCTGCGCAGGGGCCATTATTTGCGTTTTGCCTTTGCGTGTTTTGTGTGTTGCCGTAGTTTTGCGGTTGCTGTAGAGGTTTTTACTAGTAGGAGGTGCCTCGGTAGACACTGTAGATGCAGATACGACCGCCTTCTTGGCTGCTGAGCGAGTCATATACGAATGCATGGTGTTTTTTATTGTTTTGTTTCAATGTTGCGTCACGTTCGAGCTTAGAAAGGAAAATAAAAGGAACCTTTGCCCGACATATGCTATCATTTAATGATTAATTGTGACTTCGGTAACGTTGTGCGTTGGACTCAGTATGGATACTGAGATTATATATATAGAGTGAGAGGGAGAAAGGACGAGAGAGGAATAGAGCGAGAGAGATGAGAGAGAATGCCCTTTAAAGGTGGGTTGGGGTAGATGCTTTGGAGGGAAAGGTGGAGAGGAGGAGGGGGTAGGCTTTGGAGGGTAAGATGCTGTGGAGGAAAGGTGGAGAGGTGGAGGGATTTGCTTAGGAGGGAAGGAGGTGGAGAGGTGGAGGGAAGTTGTTCGTAGCGACACATAAGTCAGGCTTTGTGTCTCCTGCGCTAGGCAAGTACGAACCCGGTGGGAGGGGTAGGAGGTAGCGTTCATACCTATCCAGAGATGGTCGGTTTATTCGTTATTTAAAGATGTTATGGAGATTTCAGGTAGAAGAAAGGTGGCCTTCCTGCAGCCACCGTGGTCGAGTGGTCTGCGGCCTGTGTTCTGTATCGGGTCTCTGCTTCATGTAGAAAGACTGCAGGTTCGAGCTCGGCCATGGACACGAGTTGTTTCTCGTACGTCGCGCCGTGCACTCAACCCGCCAAGCACTCAACTCCCCGCCCATGAAGACGCCCATCAACCTCCCGGGATCGTCGCATGGAGCTCACCATCACCCTTACTCCTAGAATGTTAACCTTAAGAATTTGAAAAACCAATGTACTAATGTCTATGTACTGTGTACTCGATTGGAAATAAAGATTGTTTGTTTGTTTGTTTCCTTTTGTACACAAATGTTGTTTTTTCTTCTTCCTCTTCTTCTTGCAACGAGGAGAGTTATTTTTGGATTTGCCATGGACATGTTTGGATTTATTCAAACTTTGACGGGTGATAAATTTGGGATTACTATCTATTTTTTATTAAACCAGTACCTTTGATTATCATTAAAAAGGGTGAAGACACTTTCACATTGACACTTTCGTTTGTAATAGTTTGTTTTCCCAATTTTATGTTTGGCCGATATTTCCACTGAGGTACTCAAAAACACTGCTTTAACTGCGTGAGCTGTCTTTGCGAGGGAGGGTAGGGAGAAGGGTAAGCTCTGCTCGACTGAGGGAGGTTCCTTCAGCGCGAGGGCCTTTGTGAGTATGAAAATGGAATTTCTATGGTAGAAGCGGAGCTACAATCAAATTAAAGAGAAAAAAAGGTATTCCTTATATTTTTGTTATGCGCATGTGCATTGTTTGTTTAATTCTATCTCTGCACTTTATTACATCTCGTAATTCTTATCTAAATTATATGTATTTATGTAGTAGCAAATGCGCCCACCATTATTAGACCATGGTTTCAATCTGTTTCCCAATGTTTTTTATTGCTTTGAAATCAGCATAAATTTGACAAAGTGACCGTTGGCCTGACTTGTGCGCTATGATTGGTTGACTTGCGTGTACGTCACTGAGACCCCCCTCACCCCTCACCCCTCATATAATTCCATGACGTCAAAATTGAAAGTGCTCATACTGGTCTTTACTGTACTGTGGGCAGCATAGTCTAGTCTGCTATAGATGAGGGGGGATTCGACCGGCTGGCGTGGTGCGAGAAGGACCTATCCAGTTGTCGTTAACGCTACTTGAATTAAGTATATTCTACTGTTAAGAGTTGCGTAGAAAGTGAATAAAGCCGGAAATTATAAAGAAATTATAAAGACAGCCGCAAAACTCCACTTTTGCAATCTTTTTCCTGGTGGTTCAAGGCAAGTGGGCCACCGGGAAAGCTAAAGATGGAGGGATATGCTACCATGCTTCATGACATGGAAAGAGAACGTGAGGAACATCTTTTAGATTGGGTTGCTTGTGCATCAGACGTTGATGAAAGTGCTATAGAGGACGAGCAGGATGGTGAATGGTAAACTACAAGAAACTCTCGGAAGAGAAAAGGAAAACCAGTGGAAGAAAGTGAGAGCCAGGAAGGAGGAAAGAAGAAGATGCACACAAGTGCCGACGGTGCAGAATGTAATGTGAAAGAGAGATCCAATGACAATTTGTGCCCTTCAGGGGTGAACAGAAACGCGAGTTTAGAAAGAGCAGATGCTAGCACTAATGCGCAATCAAACTCTGGAAAAGAGAAGGGAGAAAAAGGCAGAGCTTTCAAGCCAAATCTGGGCTTCAATGTAACAAAAACCATGGGATCAGAAGACAGTAAAGTGATTCTGGTGCGCCCAATTGGAATGGAAGCTCGCACCTTTACTACCGACCCAGTGGCATTAGCAAAAGGTATTGGTGAATCCCCATTTAAAATAATACAGAAGAGTCACATTCGAGTAAACAAACGGGGTAATCTAGTAGCCTTTGAGCTAGAAGAAGCAACAATTGGAAAACTGAAATCTCTTTTAGCAGTGAAAAGGCTAGGCCAATGGACTGTAAACTGTTCTCAACCGGTTTCCGAGATGCAGTCATGGGGGGTCATCAAGGGAATACATCAAAGTGTAAATGTGGAAGATATCAAGGCATCTGCAGATTGTGGAAGCAGTGAATTGCTCTCTGTAGCTCGTCTACCCCGGTACAGTGGAGGAATAAAAGAAGAGTCATCAGCAGTCAAGCTAGGCTTTGCAGGAACTCAATGTCCCTCACACATATATGTGGGATTTACCAGATATGCAGTATTCCCTTTCAATGCTCCACCTCGCCGCTGTTACCGCTACCAAAGGCTGGGACACGTAGCAGTGAACTGCAACTCACCTCTTCGCTGCCTGGTGTGCTCTGGCCTACATACAAAGGATGAGTGCACTGCTGAACCAGGGGAGGAGAAATGTGCAAACTGCCATCAGACCCATATAGCAAGCTCTAAAGAATGTCCAGCTATCAGAAATGCAGCAGCTATACAGAAGCTGCAGCGCTCTGGAGTGGGTTTTGAAGCAGCCAAACACAAGGTGATGAAAACACAGACTGAACTTGTCACTAAAGCACAACTAATGAAAAAACAATATTTGACAGTTCCAATAGTTAGCTCGAACATTATGGGATCACAACACAGTATTCAAGGGAATCAGCAAGAAAATCAGAATGACCTAACTGTCCAAGAAGTCATGGTGGATATTCACCAGTCAGGTGGATCCTACCTATGGTCAGATGCAGAGGTTCTCCCCTCAACTGCCTCCAGCAGCCCACTCTACAGCTCTGTAGTTCAGGGCTTGAAGGACCTGCCATCCACAAGTGAGCATTTTCAACTGAGTGGTGTTCAAGAGAGGACCCCCAGCGATAATATTACTCAGCCAACTAAGAAACCTTCCCCACAAATGACAACAGCTACAGAATGTGCTGAAATTTTATCAAAAAGTGTAGCATCTTTGGTTAAAAAATTGGAGCACCAAATAAAGGAAATGGGCAGGGAGATGGGATCTACAGTAATACAGAGGTTAAGCTTGGAACTACAAAACAAAATGGAATCAGTGATTGCAGAGGTTTCCCACATAATACTTAGTAAAGTTTCTTCCTTACTTAGTGAGCTAATTCTAGCCAACATGCAAAAAGAACAGCCACCCCAGCGCCAATTGCTGTTGGCAGGTATGATCCGCAACCATTTTGGAACGGAATATTCAGAACCAATAATTACTAGTTGAAGAAACCAAGGGAACAAATCCCCAAGTAAGAACATGACAGAATCACAATGTAAGGATTCAGCACTAGAGAAAATAGATAAAGAAAATAGATAAAATACCATCATAAGATATCCAACGACTGACTGGCATTACACCAATTAACATATATCTACATAATCAATCAAAAACTATAAGGGAAAAAGAAAACAGATTTATCGACACACGGACAGAAAATATGATCGATTTAGGTGACAATCCAACCAGAAAACTATTCCTCTCTAGCAGAACAACAGCACACGGAACAGTTCTACAGGCTATAATATAAACACACTTGTCCTCCGCGCCGGAATCGGTCTTCTCTGCCAGGCAGGCCGGGGCAGAGGAAACAACACACACATCATAAACTACATATTAGGAACAATAAACTTTAAAGACAAAAGTTTCACAGCAAACTGAACAAACAAAACAAAAACAAAAAAAAAACACAAAAACGTATA
Organism: Trinorchestia longiramus; assembly: GCA_006783055.1. Lineage (NCBI taxonomy): Eukaryota > Metazoa > Arthropoda > Malacostraca > Amphipoda > Talitridae > Trinorchestia > Trinorchestia longiramus. Next base: position 30,615 of record VCRD01005379.1, read on the forward strand.
TTTCCAATAAAGTTGGTACATAGGAAATGTAACAGCATTGGTTTTTAAAAATGCCGTATCATAAAATCCTTAAGTGGTTATCGTGACTTTAGAGTCACGAGTTTAGAGTCACCACTTGAGGTACGAATTATTTTCTGTAGTGATTATTTCGTGAGCAAGGTTCTTCCAGGGGAGTGATACGATCGGCTTCGTAGCTTGCTGATTTATTATTTGACACGATCAAAATCAGTAGAAGTTAAAGCCGAGATCAAGGACCGAAATTGAGAAATTCGTAGACTGAGACTG
>VCRD01005380.1:19431-29705 GCA_006783055.1 Trinorchestia longiramus
TCTGAAACAGCGTTGTCTGAAACAGTGTTGTCTGAAACAGCGTTGTCTGAAACAGCGTTGTCTTAAACAGTATTGTCTGAAACAGCGTTGTCTGGAACAGCGTTATGTGAAACAGCGTTGTCTGAAACAGCGTTGTCTGAAACAGTGTTGTCTGAAACAGGGCTGTCAGAAACGCATGACCTGAAGAGGCTCAACAAATTTTGAGTAAACCAAAAAATCAAAGGAAATTAAACGTTCAAATGACCTCATATCGACTTCAAAAAAGAAACTTCGTTCATTTTCTCGTATTTGTAGAACAAAAATTGACTTCTATTTCCTAATGGTAATTTTTACTGTCTCTCTGCAAGAAAGTAATGCGAAGACTTGGCAAAACAAGAAAGTTATGCGAAGACTTGGCATGACAAGAAAGTTATGCAAAGACTTGGTATAACAAGAAAGTTATGCGAAGACTTGGCATAACAAGAAAGTTATGTGAAGACTTGGCATAACAAGAAAGTTATGCCACGCGAAACTTTGCAAATTTTCAACTTTCTTCCCCATTTTCAATATCGGACACTTCTCGTCACCATTTGGTTGGGGAAACTGGCCTTTCCCCGCCGCAAGGTGAAGGGGGAGAGGAACACTTGATGGGGGTAAGAGAGTCATTGCAGTTTTCCCCCCCACTAGAAGCTGAGAGGTTTGTTGGATTCTGCATAGCAACACAGTTTTGCAAAGGAGACATGAGTCGTGAGGAAGAGGCAACTGAGTAGGCTGGAGAAGACAGGAGATGTTGCGTTAAAGGAGAAGAAGATAAAGAAGCTAACGAAGAAGGAGGTAAAGAAGCGTGGGGTAAAAGAGGGTGTGGAGGAAAGAGAAGTGACGCTGCTAATGCTGGGTGTAGCCCAGTACTCCCAGGTAACCCAGACACAGTTAAAGGAGAGCAGTGGCGCAATACGGGAGACCCCAGCAACCCAGAAAGAAACCCAGGGAAACCCACGGGGGTTGCGTGTAAAGATAACGAGGAGTGTAGGTTGAGGGGGTTATTATCAGGGTGGAGGTTTGAACTTAAGGAAGTGGGTGTGTGATTAGGAGGTACGCCTCCCGCTAAGCGGTCCCTCACTACCAGGGGCAGTCTTCGGAGGGCCAGGCCTGAGGGAAGGTAGGGGCTGTCGAGGGCAGAAGAGAAGCCTTTCTCGCGGAATAATTTCTTGGTTTTGTATCTGTGGTTCTGGAACCAAATCTTGACCTGCACGCATGGAGGAGGGAATACAGAATTAGACATGAACGTTATGCTCAGAATTATGCTGAATCTCCTTAAATAATCTATATTATGGTCCGACATAACGTATATTATGGTCTGACATAACGAATATTATGGTCTGACATGACGTATAATAGGGTTTCACATAACGTAGTTATGGTCAGATAAATTAGGCTATTTTATAGTTAAATGTTATAAAGCATGCATCGAGTAGTCCAAAGAACCTTCTCTTACGTATAACAGTGTTATGAAATGATCTATATTTTGGACTGATGAGACCTATATTATGACAGGATGAGATGACATATATTTTGCACTGATGGTATATGAGTGCATAATAAAAGTCTGGGTATAAAATCAAGTGTACAACGCAAGTTGTTTACTGAACAAATATATAATTAGAATGTCAAAAGTGAGTGCTGTAGTCACTTACAGCTGCAGTCAGCACTTACAGCTGCAGTCATGACTTACAGCTGCAGTCAGCACTTACAGCTGCAGTCAGAACTTACAGTTATAGTCATCACTTACAGCTGCAATCAGCATTTACAGCAGCAGTTAGCGGTTACAGCTGTTGTAGATTATCTCGGTTCAGTGTTTTTAACTGCAACCTACACAGGCTGTGATTTTATGTCATCAGATACTCCTGGTTTAATTTGGCTGTTGGACTGCCAGTCATTACGGCTGATGATGGTTAGTTTTACGATGATGCAACGAAAGTTATTTTGAATTGTCATGAAGTTTGACTCTGTGTTGAAAACAAAAGAAAAATATTTTCATTGCTTCACACAAACTTAGTTATTTACTTGGTTAAACGTAATCATTCAGTTAATTATTAACTTTGTTATTAACTTAGTTATTTCAGAGTACTACTTTTAATATTGATGAAGAAGCATTGCTTACGGAAATTCAAACGCAGGCACTAACTATCACTATCAATATAGCATACAACATTAATAGCAAAAATCCATAAAACTCTAAGATATGTGTAGCACTCGATATTACTGAGAGTGTAGGAGTAGATGACAGAGCAGTCACCTGGCAGGGACCTCTACTCACCTGAGTGGGCGTGAGGTTAATTAGAGAGGCCAGGTGCTCCCTCTCAAATAACAGAGGAGGCACCTGGCAAGGACCTCTACTCATCTGAGTGGGCGTGTGGTTAATTAGAGAGGCCAGGTGCTCCCTCTCAAATAACAGAGCAGTCACCTGGCAAGGACCTCTACTCACCTGAGTGGGCGTGAGGTTAATTAGAGAGGCCAGGTGCTCCCTCTCAGGTGCAGACAGGTAACGCTGCTGCCGGAACCTGGCGTGCAAAAACCAACCCATGGTGTATTAACTGTTGCAAATTTCTGCATAGTGAACAAACTATGAAAAAAAATATATTCAAGAAATTATGTGAGTGTGAAGAGCTACTTGACAGAATCTTACGAGAACTTTATGATCAGTCTAGCACACCCACACGAGAAAATTCACGTGTTTTTTACTGAATTTTTCGTTTGATTTGCCAGTGGACGCGGGCTTTGCGAAGGAGTTTCCACATTGAAGGATGTGCCTTTGGTATCCACAATACAATGCTTACAATACATGTATACCCTACCGAATTTCCTGCTATCTAACAAACGTCAACTAGACGTAAGCCCCAATTGGCAACAACAACAGTCTGAAATTGCACGACTATCCAATTACACTTAAACTCTCAACCCAACCAGAGCCCATGCCCCTCTACCTCTAACCCCGATTATCAATGTAAAAACAACACTTAACTCCTTATAGACATCACCCACACTAGCAAACCCCATGGACAGACCCCCACCACTCAACACATGTGCGCAGAGCGCTCATTTCTATTCCCATCCTAGTATTCCTTTCCGTTTCTCCCTTATACTCAGGCACACCCTGTGCCAAACTCTCCCTCAAATCCATCCTACTGGTACCGACCTACCTACCTACCTACCTACCCCCTATCTAAATCCTTAAGAGGGTGACAGAGAGACGGACCAACAAACTGTGTATTATTATATAGTGGGATTAATACATACATGAGATGAAGAGAACACTTCCACATGCTTATAGCAGTAAGAGTTTTGAGTATTCTTTGGAAATTGTTTGTGATTTTATTTAGAATATAAGTTCTCGTTTCACTCAACGTGTTCAATGAAAAATATCTACGCATATTCGTATAGCTGCAAGACCAAGAGTGACAATATTACTCTGGTACCACTACCATTTACATCATCACCCCTGGTACCACTAGCATTAACATTATCACCCCTGGTACCACTACCATTAACATTATCACCCCTGGTACCACTACCATTAATATTATCCCCTTGGTACCACTACCATTAACATTATCACCCTTGGTACCGCTACCATTACTAAAGACTGGAAATATGTCTACCACTAACAATGTCGCGTGCATGTACAACTACCCTTAATACTGTGACCTGTAAAAGACCTACTATTAATACTTCATTATCATATAATGGGAGACTCCAATTTGCCCCACATAAACTGGAATACACGTCAAAGTCAAGGACCCAGCTCAAAACTTATTGATCTGAGGAATACAAATTCCATGCAGCAGCATGTCAACGAACCAACTAGAGGAAACAATATTCTTGACCTCGTCATGACGACCACTGACCTCAGCATAAACGGCTTAGAAGTTACAGACAAGATCGGTAACCACCAAATGATAGACTTCACGCTCGAAGAACAAGATCCTAACACAAGGACCCAACATAAACAAGTCCTCGACTACAAACAGGCAAACTTCTAGCTGAAAAAGAAGAGCTTTACAGCCATAACTACGACGTACTCATGAGCAACAAAAACGCCGAGGAATGCTACATGATACTCAAAGAAAAGATTGCAACCGCTACAGAACACCATATCCCTAGAAAGCGAGTCAGGCCAAGCAATAACCCCCTCGGTTCTCGCGAGAGATTAAATGTATCATCGATGCAAGATAACAGTCATACAGAAGGCTTGAACGATACCAAACAGAACCCCATAGTCAAGAACATATCCACGCCTGCAGGGCTGTTAAGCGAACGATAAAATCTACAAAACGAAATACGAAAATTAAAGTTACAGCAAAAGCTAAAACTAACCTGGAAAGCTTCTACAAACATGTAAACAACAGACAACTCATAAGAGACATTATTGGACCACTGATCGATTCTGAGGGCTCAACCCAAACCAGCAACAAAAACAAAGCCAAAATTCTTAATACATAATTTACTTCTGTGTTTACTTACGAAGACTTAACTGAAACCCCGCAACCTCATGCTTTAAATCCTCAGGGAATCCTGTTAGATGGCGGGTTTATAGTGGAAGAGATAAAGAAACAGCTCAGCATTTTAAACCCATATAAGTCAACCGGACCCGACGACCTCGGTCCCCAGATACTCAAAGAGACAACCGAAGTAAAAGCGAACCTCTAACAAACATCTTCAGTCGATCACTTGAAACTGGGATAGTTCCGGACGATTGGAAGCGGGCAAATGTGACTCCTATTTTCAAAAAGGAGAACAAATAAATACCTAATAACTATCGTCCAATCAGTCTAACATCTGTCAAAAGCAAAACCATAGAAAGAATACTTAAAGTTCGTGTAACAAAGCACCTTAATAACTAAAATTTTATTACTAACACCCAGTATGGATTCAGGAAAAACGTAGCTGCCTCACAAATCTCCTTGGCTTCTTTGGAGAAGTTAACCGCATATACAACCGTACAAAAGCCCTAGACCTTGTATATCTAGATTTTCAAAAAGCCTTCGACAAAGTTCCCCATGAAAGACTCATGGCCAAAGTGGAAGCGCAGGGAATACGAGGTAACTACTCCCGATGGATACGAAACTGGCTCACTAGTCGCACTCAACGCGTGGTGATTCACGATCAAGCAAGTGATTCAACGCTTGGAACATCAGGAGTCCCTCAAGGGAGCGTTTTAGGCCCGCTCCTCTTCATCATCTACATCAATGATCTTGATGTCGGAATCATCAGTTAAATCAACAAATTTGCCGATGACACGAAGCTGTCACAGAGCATTCACCGAAAGGGACATAGTAACTATCCAATCATACCTCAACCGTCTTCTATGTACAATGGTCCGAAATCTGGCAAATGAGCGTCAACATTGATAAATGTTCAGTAATGCACGTTGGTGCTAATAACCGGCATTTCCAACTCACGATGTATGACATACCCATTGAAATAGTCCAGCAACAAAGAGATCTAGGTGTCACTGTTACTGAAAATCTTAAACAGGACAAACAAGTGGAAAAAAGCGTCAAATATGCGAGCAGGATTCGTGGTTTCATTGCACGAAACTTTGAATACAAGTCAAAGAACATAATATTACCGCTCTATAAAGCGCTAGGCCGGCCTCATTTAGAATATGCAGTGCAACTCTAGTCTCCTACCCTACGAAGAGATTTTAATAAAATGGAAAAATTCAGCAGAAAGCAACGAAGACGACTCCAGAACTACGCAATCTCAGCTACGAAAGACGTCTTCAATGCCTTGAACTTATCTCCTTAGAACAAAGAAGACTGCGAGGACAACTTATTGAGACCTTTAAGTATTTCAACGGCCTTAACAATGTTACCCTGGAAGGGCTTTTCGAAAGAGACGATACCATACAAACCAGAAATAACGGCCAAAACTATTACTGAGAAACTTTAAGACATCCCAAGCTATCAACTTCTTTTCCGTTAAAATTACCGCGACTTAGATTCAGCTACCAGAAAACAGTTTCTGCTGGCACTGTGAACACATTCAAAAATCGTCTCGACATATTTTGGATTACGAATCCCCCCAGTATTACAACGTACTAACTCTATGTTCCTAACTCCTTAAGAACAGTGTATGATTGAGATAAATGCGTGTGACAGAAATGCCTATGCGTGAGTGAAATGCATGTACATGACTGAATTGACATACGTGGTCAAGGTGTACGAGCATGATTGATGGATTTACTTTAGACGGCATGTGACTTTGGTATCGACCCAAGAATGGGCCAAACGGCTCGTTCCCATTGCCTTATTCTATTCTATTCTATTCTACTATGACCATGAAAGTACACGTCATTAATACCTTCATGACCATCACCACTACACACAGAGTGTTACCACCTATATGCAGCAGTTGGTGGTGCCAGAACACTGGCATCACAATACAATTATTGCACTTCATAAATAAAGTATCATAAAAATGTTAGTAAACTTCACAAAAGTGTTAGTAAACTTGACGAAAATGCTAGTAAACTTCACGGAAATGTTAGTAAACTTCATCTGTTATATTGTGTTATTGCATATTATATTGTACTATATTACATTATATTATATTATATTGTATTATATAATGTTCAATTATCTTGTATTATATTACATGATATTATATCATATTACACTACATTATACTACATAATATCATACCCTCACCTTCTCTCCAGTTCGTACGTCTGGGTTTTGCTGAACAGAATTCGCCTCTTCCGCTTGCGACATCTACCATCTGTATCCAACTCTGTGGCTTCATCGTCCGTCTCACACAGTTCGTCTTCGTGCATTTCGTGCTCATCGTCTTCGTGCATTTCGTGATCCTCCTCTTCTTGCTCCGCGTCCCGCTCCGTGGAGTCTGCTGCTGCTTGCACTGCTCCATTTGGAGACAACAGCTCAGCATCTGGAGCATGGAGCACGAGGTGCATATGACAATTTAATTCGAAGCTGAATTTATTTTTTTTTAGCATCGCGACTTCAAAAATTAGTAAATATTTATAAACTAGACAGTTTCCGTGGAAATTCTACGATTTAGATTGAACTAATATGAAATTATAAAGATAAATGCATTAAAGATTTACGATGGATTATTGTGTTTTAAAAGAATACTTTTATTAACATATACAGAACTTCCATTCTGTATCTAATCTACTGATAACATGGCCCAGATAGCACCCGTTAAAATTCCTTGATTTGAAAGTGACAAAATTAAGGATCTATGAATTAAATACATTATTCAGTTTTACCCGTGGTACTATCAGAATCTGAATATTTTTCATGAATACATACAGAACTTAATTTTGCATCTTATCTATCGATAACAAGGCCGTGTAAGAGAAGAAAGCTAATAACAGAAAAACTTTATTATTTTATAGTGATCTGGCACATTTGGTATCCCCTATACAATGCTTGTAATGCATTTCTGATTTCAAACTCAATAATTTTTCTTCAGTAATAGATAGGAAGTAATGGGACGGACACACACAGATACAGAGAGAGAGAGAGAGAGAGAGAGAGAGAGAGAGAGAGATAGAGATACATTGTCTATTATACATGTAGATGAGATAAAAATCATTTCATGTGTGCTATGTAGTATTGTTTCATAATTTATCATTAATGGTCATAAAAAATGCGATAATAGAAAAAATGAAAAATTTTAAGTCTTCTTCTCAATAGTTTATATTCTAATTAAATACCCCATGAATATCTCAAGCGATACATTGAACAGTGTTTATACATGTATCTTATTCTCCCTCATGCTCTACATGTGACTACTACAGGTAGGGTATGACCTGTATGTTAGTAAAGTATGAGAACTATAAACGCAGGATCAGCGCAGTCATTCTCCTGAATGCCACCTACGAATCGTTCAGCTTGCACGAGGAATGGAACCCTGCAGCTGCATGTGACTGTCGCTAATGCAACACACGAGAATAGCTACGCCTTGGGTCACATGGGATTTTTATCTATGCATTAAATTGTGGAGGAACAATTAAGAAATCCAGGAAAGAAAAGAATTGAAAGTGTGTTAATTGTGCAGTTTGTGTGCTTGTTGAAATAGTGCAGTTGGATTGTTCCTTACTAGCCAGTTGAACAAATTATAGCTAGTTTATAAACTGTAAATTGGGAAAAAGACGGAGAAAAAGATAAAAGTAATGCAACCAAAGATAACAGATGACAATTATCAGGAAATGCAAGAAAAAAAAGAACAGATGGCAGTAATCAAGAAGGTGAAGTAAAAGTCAACTTTAGTAAAAATTAAGTGCGATATTTCCCTCTAGTGTTGTGTTATTTCGTGCCACGTGGGTATGGAGACTTCACTCATACTCAAATGAATAATAATACGTATAATAATAAGAGGACTTATCATACGAGAACGATCAATACGTTCGTGCAGTTGGAAAACTACCATTTATCGGTGCAATAAAAATTACACCAATCATGTTAATAAATTTCTACACCTTTCTTAACGGCGATTCTTCGTAAATAATGCACCCTGTAAAATTCAAAAGTTCAATTAAGTTCAGATTTTATGGAAATAAATACTATTTTGCCCACCTGAGAGTGTTGATGTTGTTTCTGGAAGTTGTAGAATATCCCGGACGCTGAAGCTACGGACCTTGCAATGCATGCCACCCCCTAACGAGCCTTTGCCCCCCGGCTGTTGGACGGAAAACAGAAGTGAGTGAAAATTTTATTACTTAATACACTAGTATCTGCACCCTAGGTACTAGATTTGAACTTTGCCCCCGGCTGTTGGACGGAAAACAGAACTTAGTGAAAATTTTATTACTTAATACACTAGTATCTGCACCCTAGGTACTAGATTTGTACTTTGCCCCCCCGGCTGTTGGACGAAAAACAGAAGTTTGAAAAAATATGAGTACTTAATACACCAGCATCTGCGTCCTGGGTACTAAACTTCTACTTTGTTCACGGCTGGTGAACGGGAAATAGAAGTTAGTAAAAATTTAAGAATTTAATACACCAACACATGCGTCCTAGGTACTAGACGTATAAATGAAGTTTTGTAGACGTATGAGATTTTCGGTTGCATTTCGATACGACGGTCTGATCTTCCTAACCTTGTTTTTTGGACAATCTATCAATTGAACCCCTAATAATAAATTCATTTCACATCTATTAATTACTCACTATTCGTAGTGTTATTTTAGAGCATCTCATCATAATTTTCATTATTGCTGCGTTATTTTCGTGATTTCCATTGACGTTCTCATGCACTTATGAACTGTTCAAATTTGAAATCACGACTTTAATTAAGATGAATGACGAGAGTTGAGCGCACATACTTTTGCCACCAGGACTCCCTAGTTGACCCTTTCGATCGAATTTTTGCTCAGTCAAGTTTTGGTGATAATGGCTTCATTAGCCAATAAATAAGACATGTTTTCCAAATAATGAATGTATTTATCGTATATAATTGTATAAGTATATTTCTTACTGCTGGGACAAATGTATCCCATTACGATGGAAAGGGTTAAACAATTGAGTTCTGGCGGGCTTCTTCGCACAGGTGATCATGTGCACAGGGTCTCTAAACTGCTATTAATGAACAGATATTCATGAGTTGTAAAACAAAATGAATGAATTTTACGTGATAGTACTCGTATATAGTTAACTGGTCATAGTGAAGAATGGATAAATTTAATATGGCAGTATGACTATATTAATTTTCAAATTATGAATAAAAGAGCAATGAAATATTAAACACATTAAGTATGACGGTTTAGGTTTTAATATTAAAATGTGTAAACGTTGATGATCAAGTGTTTAAATGTCTGAATGTTCAGGTATTCAAATATTCAAATGTTCATATGTTCATATGTTCAAATGTTCAAATGTTCTAGTGTTCAAGAAGCATTCAAAACAAATATTTTTTAAATTTCTCTCCTTTGTCTCGTGTTTTGTTCACTTTCTTGAAATGGATCTCTTCCTTTGCGTTTTTTCACTTTGTATTCTGTTTTTTACACTGCTTCGAATATTAAAATAATTTTCTACCTAATTTTGTTTAGAATACAACTGAGTGCTAAACTCTGAGAGTAAACAGCAACAAACTTCAATGTTTGTGTTTTGCAACTCACTTTATAATAAAGAAATAAAATGATATCTATCGAAAGTACCACTGGTGAGCCGTAACAGTTCCTCCGTTTTAGTTCAATTCAGAGACAAGTTTCCTAACGTAATCCTTGTGTACAAAACTGTACGAAGTATAGCCATGTTCAGCATGCC
>VCRD01005381.1:4052-35377 GCA_006783055.1 Trinorchestia longiramus
TGAGCCCCCCAAACACTTCCCAAAGCCAATGTTGCACCAGAAAAAGATTATGGTGACTGTCTGGTGGTCTGCAATAGGTGTTATTTACTACAGTTTTTTGGGAGTCAATGAGACCATTAATGCAGAGATATACTGCAATGATCTCGCTGTTATGCATGCTCGATTGAGCAAAAAGAGACCGGCATTTGTGAATCGACGTGGTCCAATTCTGCTCCACGATAACGCGCGACTACATGTTGCAAGAATGACCGTCCAGAAACTCACAGAACTGGGATACGAGACTTTACCAAATCCTCCATATTCTCCAGATCTTTCACTTACTGATTATCATTTATTCAAGCACTTAAGCACATTTATGGATGGTAAAACTTTTAGGTCTAAACAAAAGGTGTAAACGACCTTCAAAGATTTTGTTGCATCACAGTCATTAACTTTTTATCAACAAGGGATAAATAATCTCGTAGTCCGATGGCAGAGATGCATAGCTGCTCAGGGTTCATATTTTGACTAAGTTTAACATCTCTATTGTTCATTTACCAAGGATTAAATGCATGCTTCTAAAATCAGCCATTATTTTTGTAACAACCTAATATAATCGACTAGGTATCTCCATCTTGCTGTATCTGTATGTGTCCGTCCCATTATTTCTTATCTATTATTGAACTGAAATCAGAACGAGTATGCATGTATTACAAGCATTATATTGTGGATACCAAAGGCACTGAATCACTATAAAACACGCCATTTGTTCCGTTATTAACTTTCTTCTTTTACACGGTCATGTTATCGTTAGGTAAGATTTAAAATGAAAGTTCTGTATGTATTAAAAAAAATATTCTGATTCTGATGATACCACAAGTAAAACTGAAAAATGCATTTTATTTCATAGATCTCTAATTTTATCACTTTTAAACCAAGAAATTTCAACAGGTACTATCTGGGCCATGTTATCTTAGATAAGCTACAGAATGGTAGTTCTGAATAAATTGATAAAAATGTTCATTCAACACACAATAATTCGTCGTAAATCTTTAATACGTTTATCTTTATAATAATTTCAAATTAGTCGAATCTAAATCGTAGAATTTTCACGGGAACTGTCTAGTAACATTCAAATTGATGACTGGCAGTTCGAGTGTTACCTCTCCTCTTTTTATTCGTATATACTCCTTGGACCTGTATGCGATTAAGGCTTCTGTACGTGGCTTAGGTGCCTGTGCGGGATTAAGGTGCCAGTACATGATTGATATCTCATCTTTAGACGGTATGGGACATAAGTGCAACCCAAGAATAAACCTAACAGCTAGTTTTCGTTGCCGTAGTGTAGTTGATTCGAAATTCAATACTATGTCTGAGTGGGCTTTAAAAATACTTGGAAGTTTTTTGTGCAGATGTTTTCAATTATAAGAAACTCGAATATAAACTGAATCCTTAAAAATTGTTTTGGTTTACTTTCTTCAAACGTTGAAAATTGAGAACCATTGCGCTTGTTAGTAAAATGATCAATACTTAAGCAAGTGACTTGAGCAACAGAAGTCAATGAGACGGGCTTTGTCTGCTGCAGTCGTTAGCTTCTAGTCCTGCGAGACTATCTGACACACGAGCAAAGTTTTGACTTGAAAGTTGGCTGCGTCTTCTACATCGTTCAGATGTACAGCTCAACCACTCATTTTCCACATAAAGAAATATCTCGTAGCTGAAAAGTTAGTCGAGAATAAAAAAAGACATGCGGGAGACTTTTGCATGGCTTTTCGTTCAATAATATCGTAGTAGGCCTGAAAAGTTTTACCCACAATTTACTCTGAGGCAAATAGAATGAAAATGAAATAATATTAAATACACGTTGTATGTCATTGCACATGTTTGTCACTGAATATAGTTTTGTAGAGAGACTAATTTTTCAATGTTTTTGAAACTGAAGCGTATGATAGTAAATAAAAAAGAGTTTTTATATGACCCATTTCTGGCCTCGTGGCAACATTGATGAAAATGGCATCATGTTTGAAGTTTGATAAATGTTATTCGTGACAAAGCAAAAAATTGCGTGCGACCGATTTTTTTAGAGAAGTAATAATACATTGAAAAAACAATAGATTCATAGCCACAACATCATTGATTTATCTTGATTTGAAATCAATTTGTATTCCACATGAAGTGTTTTTATTAGCAGCCAATGACACTAGCTCTCAGCCTTATAAGGTTTCCTTTGTTGTGGTGTTCTACATCTGTTGTGTTCTGTTGTAGTGTTCTGTTGTATTCTTTTGTAGTTTTCTGTTGAAGTGTTCTGTTGTAGTGTTCTGTTGTAGTTATATGCTGCAGTATTCTGCTGGAGTGTACTGGTGTGGTGTTCTGTTTTAGTTATAAGCTGCAGTATTCTGCCGGAGTGTACTGGTGTAGTGTTTTGTTGATTCTGTTGCAGTGTTTTGTTGTGGTGTTCTCTTGTAGTGTTCTGTTGAAGTGTTCTGTTGTAGTGTTCTGTTGTAGTGTTCTGTTGTAGTTATATGCTGCAGTATTCTGCTGGAGTGTTCTGGTGTAGTGTTTTGTTGGAGTATTCTGTTGTAGTGTTCTGTTGTAGTGTTCTTCTGTGATGTTCTGTTGTAGTTATATGCTGCAGTGTTCTGCTGGAGTGTTCTGGTGTAGTGTTCTGTTGTGTTGTTCTGTTGCAGTATGCTGTTGTAGTGTTCTATTGTAGTTATACGCTGCAGTGTTCTGCTGGAGTGTTCTGTTGTAGTGTTCTCTTGTAATTATATGCTGCACTGTTCTGTTGTAGTGTTCTGTTGTGTGTACTCGTGGACACTTAATGTTGATTGACGGTGTTCCTTAAAAAATATTTTTAAACTTGTCTGAAACCTTTTTACAAGTGTATAATCATAAAAAAATTAGATGGTAAATTTTAAACTCTAACTTCCCTATGTACAAGCCCACCCCAACTTGTTGCAATGATAATACTGTGACATCCTGGGTGATGCTAAGCATACAGCTAGTTTTAAACATTAGTTTGCAGTTTGTTACAAATGAATTAGTTGATTGACACTACTGAACTTTGAAACTGCGTTGAAGACTGAGGGTCCCAATATTTTCTGCCATGTTTTTGTATCGTGTTGTGTACTTTTATTTTTTCTTGTCCTCTTAGGTGTGAAAATGTATTTTCCCTGTATAATGTCTAATTTTTTATAATATTTTTGATGCTTTCAATATGGCTGAAATTTCTTTTGTGTTTTATTATCCTGATGATAATGTTGTGAACATCAAATACAGCATTTTTCTAGCTGGACAAACTTTTTGTTCCGAAAAATGACTGGGTAGTTTTTAAGAATTGAAACAGTAATGAAATTTAACGATTTAGGAAGGTTTAGAAATTTTAAAAGAATAAGGAACTAATTCTCAGCATGACATTGAAGTTAAATTCAACAGCTGTTGATATTGAGTCAAACTCCAATCGTATCATTACTGCAAGTCATCTGGAGAGTTTACATTAATACAGCTCAGTTAAGGCTAGCAAGCATTATACATGCACGGAGCAAAAAACGGAATGGCACAGAGGAGCAGGAGAGACAGGTCACACAGGTCTGTAGAGACTCGGAAATATCGTAATTAATTTAAAACGATCAAGGAGCTGATACAAAAATATAAGGTATTTTAGTAACATTTTTGGAGTTAATTTTTATACGTTTCATGTCATTTGAAACTAGTATTTTGAAGTTAAAAATTCAATCGTAGTTCCAACTCCAAAATGTAACTCTCGTTTATAGAACACCATAGTCAACCACGAGCCTGTAGGCTAAGTGCCCGTCAGTTCCTGCCCCACCGTTACCCAGTGAGCAGTAATTCTATTCGCGCTTTCAGTCTCTCTGACGGGTAAGTTTCCCATTGACCATGTGTTAGGAAGTAATGCGTTTCACTTACCTACCATATATTCCCTAAATTTATCATTTTAGATTTGCCTAGATATGAAGTCGTGCTTTGATTCGCGTTACTCTGAGATTAATAATTAATTCCAATATAGAACATTTTGAATAATAACTATTGCATCAGCTATGAAATTCATTGTCTAATTTCGTCTCACTCAAGTCTCTACGTTCGGGTATTTTATGATGAGCATTCCGAAAGATCGACCAGCTATTTTGATACGGTTATTGAATTTCATAGCCTCGGGTAGAAGCTGCCTATCGATATCTCGTTTTGTGTTCTCTGTAGCAGCCGGCTAATTAGGTGCGATTCTTTAATGTTTTACTCAACAGTTGTATTATAAAGTTACCTTGTGCTATTGATTTTTCTTGCTAAATTCTGTATTTATTTTGAGTTACTTATTGGTCTTTATCCGGGCAGGTTTCAGTTTCGGTTTCAGGTTCAGTTCAGTTTCAGTTCCAGTCTCAGTCTACGAATTTCTCAATTTCGGTCCTTGATCTCGGCTTTAACTTCTACTGATTTTGATCGTATCAAATAATAAATCTGCAAGCTACGAAGCCGATCGTATCACTTCCCTGGAAGAACCTCACTCACGAAATAATCACTACAGAAAATAACACGTTCCCTAAAGTGGTGACTCTAAATTCGTGACTCTAAAGTGGTAACCCCAGAAATGGTTCGTACTCTAAAGGTCTACCATGAGATGAGCGCTGGCGTGACCCTGAGCGTCGCAGCCGCAGCCTCAAATTAGGCAAGCAAAAGTAAATGCAGCGCTCCAGTGATAGCAGCCCTCACATGTGTCGCGTCTTGCGAACCGATAATGATTGAAAATAATGCAGGTCCCGACTTTGCAGTTGAGGGAAATACTCCACAACCGCGCATGTCCTTCAAGTATGCAGCTCTCCTTGTAGGCGTGACAGGAAACAAGCGCAGACTTTTTATTATTATTAAAACACTCTGAACTTGTGTCATTCCAACAGAGCAAATGAAAGAAGGTAATTAGTTTTGTTCAGTAAATTTAGGTGCCAAAATTTTCCTATTTCACTTCAAATGACAAAACTTTTAGATCATATTTCCCTGCAGGTAACCCGACACATATCATGGAGCACATAACAGGCAAGGCGTTTAGCCTCCACTTTAATTATTTTTAAGACCTTGCGCTCGATGACAATAGAGCAGAGCTACTCAGAGGCTACACATATTGTGCTAAGTTATAGATTTTTCTTCTAAAACGTCGGGATTCGAACTAATGAAACCATCAATGTTGACTTTAATCTCCTCAAAATGATCACAAAAGTCGACTTGCTTAATTAATGACTGAAAATATATAAAGAACCCGAGATTACCAGAGCTTATTTATCAGTATGAGTAAAGTGTTATTTATCTACGAAGAGCACTCGTACGTTACCGTCAGAATGTAGAAATTGTTATTCAGTTTCTGAATTGGAAGAATTTGAAAACTGTTTCAACTAGCAATAAAATTGTTTCTCAAATTAAAAATGAAACAATGTTTTTCATAAGAAAATTTCTACACCCATTTAGCGTGATAAGTGGTAATTTTACTTTTTCAATATAAAAATTTCGTCGTTATTAAAACAATGCATTTGGGTAAGTCCTTTGTTGCTTGATTCAGACACTATCCAATTCTTATACTCGTATATTTTCTTTAACAAAATCCCATGCTAAACATTTTCAGCATAAGACCGTTAGTGGTTCTGCGTCACAAATTAATGAAGAAGAAATGAAAAGATGAAGTGATTTATAAGTTCAAACATCTCGGGTATAAAGCCTACCATCAGGAACGTAAGAACGGCAGTGTAAAATTAGTATAAACAGGCCAAAAAGATGAGAGCTAAGAAATCAATTTACTACTAACAGTCAAAGCGATGCGTTTGGGAACTGACTTCAGGGGAGGGTTTAGTCTGTGTATGAACAAGAAATCCAGAATACGTAAATTGAAGTTATTAGAAACCTCACCCAAAATCTTCCCGTGGTTTGTGGTAACGGGAACATAACGCAGCTTTGCATGCTTCCTTCACGTTGATCATAGAGACCTGTGAGGGAACATAGGTTTGATCAGCTGTTCGGTTTCAAAATTGATCGTAGCTGAACCAATTTAAATGTTTTAAGATACATCTTATGCGCAGTAATTCTTATACGTCAACGACTAGTGGAAGGCTTGAAGATGAATTCAGAATAATTTTTTCGCTTAGAGCCTCGCTATGATGCAATAAATGAATGGTTTTGGGGTCTGAATAAACACGACAAATAGCACGAAGACAATGTCAGTCTGCTTTTGCTTTTTCATTGAAGTTGGCAAGTGCTGAGCTGTCACTTAAAGCTGCAGTAGCCTGCTGAAGAACGCAGCCACTGCACTCGCAGCTGATTCCTGAGCAATCTTGTAAATTTTGGTTACATCCGAAAGAAACAAAATGAGATTGTGGAGACTAGGTTTCAAACGTCTAGCACATTTGGATGGATTTTCTGCGCTTAAAAATACATTGGACAAAAAAATAAAAGACATTAGCATTTTAAAAGACGGCCAGCAACAAGCAAATTAAGCACTCAATTTGGATCTCATCGTCACTTAAATTTGATTTTAGCAATGAATCCTGCTCGTTGGGCCGTTACTCTGCAGTTTTACCAGTCCATCTTCAATAAGTCAGACAACGAAACTCTAATGCTAACGAAGGGAAAATATCCTATGTTTAATTTTCTTTGAGTTAAGTTGACGCACGAACATTTCATAAAACCTCAATTTCTCTAGCGTATTTTTTGGTCTTTTAACTTGAACATTCAATGAATTTTATCTAAATACTGACCAGTAGTATTGTCTCGCTACCTCTTGGACGGGGCTGTGTGAGACAGAACACTTGCGCTATTTGATTAAATTTTTATATAATTGAACCTTGAATGACGAAGAAGAAATTAACTTACCTTGAAATGCGTTTAATCCCCTTCCATGGTTTGTGCATAAGTAGAAGTAAAACTAACAGAATTTTGGATCAAAATACCCGAATATGACATTAGATTTAGTTAATTAGCTCTGGTTTTTTATCATAAACTGATATCAAATCATATGAATGAAAATACGTTTAGAAGCTCTTTCTTTTTTTAAAATAACTAAGAACCTAAATTTTGAAACAAGAAAAATATATACGACATTACGTTTTTTAGAAGGCCTGAGTTTGGTTTTATAGATACACTGTCTTTAAATAAAAGAGTTTAAGCACATGAACAAATTCTTTTTGTTAGTCACTTCTAAACTTTACAGGGTTGTTTCTTCTCACTACCCAATGTTCAATAGTAATCCGCAAGTAGGGAAACGTCTTATTTTGCCTGATACCTTCAGTACATTTTCAATACATCGCCGCGATGGAATTGATCTTCATGTTCATCACTCACTGTATTACAGTCGTAAAGGAAGAAATCCCTGTGAGAATGTAAAAATGGATTAGACTAGCATGATACAACCTGATCGATGGTACCTTTCTAGAATTCATCCACAACTTCAACATTCCCATTAAGCCATGAACAATATCTTTAAATGTCTCCCTTGCTGGTTTCTCATGACCATGAACAACTTGCTCGAAGCTTGTATCTTTAAGAAGATGACGGATGTCCGGGCCAAAGAAGAGTCACGGCTGGACTTGTTCGAGAATTTTCCAAGTCCGAATAAACTGAAAGTCATGATGCCGATTGAAAATAAGAGGTGTAATAAATTATATCGTCTGGTTCATAAGTTGATGAACTTAAAGGGAAATGAGCTCTAACATGAAGGGATTATTCTAACTGCATGAAAATGTGTTTTAACAAAAGAAAGAACTTAACAGGTCGAAAAAATGTGTTTAAAATCATGGAACATTTCTTCGTTTATTAGGTGAAGTTTTTAATCGCAACTGCTGGTTTGCTTTTTGGAAAAAAACGTGTGTTTCAAATATTTATATGCTTTGCTTTTTAATTTTTCTCACAGTCCTTGAGCAAAATCAGAAAATAGCCAAAGTCAAATTCATGCTCGCTACATGTGAGCCATCTTAGTTGATGAGAGACTTTTATTGCAAATTATCAGATTTTCGGTGAAATAAAATTTTATAGCTGCTCATTTCCGATGCCAATATGCATGAAGAACGACATATACACGAGGAGAAAATAAAGATTTCGCCTGGTAGGAATACTATTGGTGTTGGCTCAGTCCTGCAAAAACGTCCAAGCCCCAAGGGGAGAAATCAGGCCAGAGATCGATGCCATTTTGCTAAATTGCACGCCTCCAAAGCACCGAAGGACCCTTGGAGGCTTGCTATCCTCTCAAAGGCCAGTGGCGTGCTGTGCAAACTGCAAACACGATCCTAAAATTGCTCCAATGAGGAGTGCCTTATGGCATGGGGCAGAAGTGATGTGCTGCTCAGCTCGTCTCAGATCATCGACTACCAGAGACGCAAATATCATATTCCTGCAGAAAACCCGCCGCATCTGTGTACGTAGCTTATAATACTATTTAAAAGGTCTGGTTTTGTGTCATTTTTTGGTGAGTCCAAATTCTGAAACTTATATTACATACACGTATTGCTTACTAGCATTCATCCATTAAAATACTAGTTTTGAAGTTTTAATGCAGATTTTCAATAAAGGTATTTCAAAATGCTACGACCCATGGGACTTAGGTTCAATCAATATTTGGATGCACTGACGTCAATTTTTTGAAGTTATGAACGTTCCTGGAGACTTGGCTCCAGCTACCTAATTTCTTTCCTGAATCTAAGTCAGTAATTCAGACCACAGGTGTTTATGATTTAAAATGAGCTGAATTAGATTTTGACTTTAATTTTTCATAGACGACTATTTGTTCGAAATTTCAACTTCTACAGCATTATTCGAGTGATTGTTAAAAATACAGATATATATATATATATATATATATATATATATATATATATATATATATATATATATATATATATATATATATATATATGTATATGCATATGTATGCATTGGCTTATAGAACCGTACATTCTTTCGTTTCGCAGTGCATAAGAGGTTGCAGTTTGAAAAATTTTCTGTGCTTAGCGCCTTGATTGATTAATTCAAATAACTTTATTTGACCACTGAATTTATAACCTAAAGACTTCACTGCACACCTGATAACATATGAAGAATTTCAAATAATACGAACATTAAGTCCTAAAATGTGATTAAAAGTAGTGAACATTGGTCAGTGTATGAATAATATTATTGGTAACTGCACGCTAGGTAGGACTACCCATGCAGAGAGGTACTGAGGGATCATGAAAAAATATCAGACTGAAAAATGAGAGTGAGTAAATGAGCTTGAGCAAAATGAAGTCAACACGTAAAGAGGATGATCTCTTTACTCCACTTACATCAGAGGGCCTAAAGAGTAGCCCGGAGAAAGCAAGATGTTCATCGGTACCACTAGTAACAACTCAAACAAAGCTGTAATACCTTTTATATATCTGGCCTGTTGTCATTATTATACGACATAGAGTGCTGCTGAAAAATTGATAAGCAACGTGTCCTGATAATAGGACTTTAACTGAAAGAGACTCTCATAGACTACGTCGTTCAGTGGGTTGCGAGAAGAGTGGTTGAGGAAGGAAGAAGACTCTAAAACACCCTGAAGGATACCTGCTAACTGTGATAACATAGGGGGTCAGCTTGAATGAGTATAGAGGAGAAAAAGTAACTAAATCATTGAGTATCGTAAAAACTAACAAATAAACCCAAAATTTAGTTTTTGACTGAAATTACTAATGTCACTCAAGCATCTTGATGCACCGTGTAGAACCTTGTGGGGCTAGCGTCATAGAAAAGGAGCACCTCAAAAGTTATTGCTAAAAATCTTTCGAACCCACTTTCGAAACATAATGTCCAAATAGAGCATATTAACATTGAGGCTGACACTTTCTCTTAGGAGTTAAAAGATCTGTGATCATAATACATTTGAATTTTTGTCACTGCTAGCTTATATCATTCAACTTGATTGGCGTCTACTGTTCCTCTTTCGCAGCAATTATTTATTATGTTTGCCTAAGCTATCACAAGTACTATTGCTCGTGATACGTCGAATAATTTAGCAGGTTAATTTTGTAATATAAGTGCTATAGAAAACAGCGGGGGAGTTCGTGCTAATTGTATTAGTACTGCCCATAATTTATGAGCGTAAATAGCGTGTAATGTTTACATCGAACACAGTTCAGTTCTACATTTGTATGTACTCCTGGATTCAACCTCATGAAAGTTACAAAGAGTGAAACGAAATCATTTATTTGAAAGATCATCACTATGTCAACGGCATAAGATTTTTGTGCCGTAAAACTTGGTTTCAGTTCTGGGCTGGAAAACCCAACATTTAATTTACAATTTTATTTCCCAGCTTGAGAAGTTTTTGTTGAAACAGGAACAGTGTTTCCCATGGACACAAACTGCATCAGCGTCGAGAAGTTGAACGGTCTCTCGAGTGTACTTTAAAGTTAACGGGACGAAGTTCGTTTCATTAACTCGTATTTTACAGGGAACAACTGTCACGACAAGAAATATGAACATTGACTTCCTATACGGTCACTTATTTAGTAGCTTCTTTATTCTGATACTTACAGGTTGATTAAAAAAATACTAAAAATGAATGTATTCGGTTATTTATGTGGTATAAATTCGCATTAAGGAATAATAGGAATTGAATTAAATCTGTGAATCCTGCATAATTTTTTTACTAAACTACAGGACACTCAAACTGAGATTATTATTCAAATTTGATTAGCATTTTCACGAGAATCAAAAGATTTATGCTCTTATATCGTGAATAAAAATGTTTTTCCCCCAAGCACAATAACATATAATTCAATGCTTCGTGTAATAAATTTCTGAATACGATTCTGATATTGTATTACCGACATAACCTGCTATCAATTATTGTTTTCTCTAAAGTATGAGATAATATTGTCATAAGTAATTGCAAATTAATTTCAGCTTCACCTGTGATGTACAAACTGATTATCGTATTCTGCCTGACAGGAGACGATGTGTAACGTGAATTGGAGAAAAAAGTGAAATGTTTGCTGGAACTATTATTGATTTTCTAGCTTCAAAAGCGACAACGAAATACTGCGAAAAATGGAAGGCAACGTACAGCTCGCAACTCTTCAGGATAAGAGGTTGCAATATGGAGGAGTGTTGCTTCTGTTATTCCAACCATGAATCAGCAGCAATCGTTGAAAATCAATCACGTAAAATTCAAGAACTCAGCCGTGAGTGACCATCACGACATAACCGTGAATGGTCGTGCAAGATAGGTGTTCAAGCTGTGTGAAGTGTAAGAGTTCTATCTTATGAAACGTACCAATCACGCCGAGTTCACGTAAATATTTTATTTACCGACCGAATAATTATCGAAGTGAATCAAAGTGTCTACCGTTAAAATTTTGAACGAAAAATTTAGACACCAAACAAAATATCTAGACAACAAACAAGCGAGCTATTTGGTATCGATAACTCACGAGCTGCACCAGATTGGAAAACAAGCTGCCCACGTAGAATTTATACCAGCGAGGTAACCACAGCACGCCGACCACCCACCTAAACCTCGGAGCCCCAGCCAGTGAATAAATCACAAGGAGAACCATTCCTACACAACTACCGTCATCTGCTACCCTCTACTATTACTACTACCATCATCTACTGCTATCATCTATCGCTATTTATGTCATTACTGTCTACTGCTCTACTGATATCTACTGCTTCTATCTACTACTACCACCACTGTCTACTGCCACGGTCCACTACCATTCTGCTGCCGCCGTCTACTGCCAATCTACTGCTGCTGTCAACTCCTACTGCCACCCTACTGTCAATGACTACTACTAACGATGACAGTGACTACTACCACCGATGACTATTACTTCCACTGTCTTCTACAATTACTGCCACTGTCTACAACAGTCTACCACTACCATCACTGCACTGTCTACTGCTACCATCACTGCACCATCTACATCTAAAATTTATTTCATTTCTGTGTTTGTAAAACCCTTATAAGCATTAATCAACGTGCAGTAGATGTTGATACTGTACGAATGGCAATAGAATCCTTTATTTTTAATGGACGAAAACCATTTTTGATATGTATGTTTAGTTTCGGGGAAACTTCATAAGCGTTGCTTAAGTATGAATAAGAACAGAATTGCTGTCAACACAAGGAAAAAGTATTGTTTCGAATTCAATCTTCAAAATAACAACGAATGAATCCTATTCATTCAATCCTTTGGTTTATGGAACTTATTATAATAGGAATTTATTAATAGGAATCTTATAGGAATTTATTAATGGGTACCTTTTTCGATATAATAATTAAAAAAAAATCTTGATAGAAGAAATAAATTCTAATATTTACCATTCTCAAGTGCCAAGTTCAATCATTTTGCAACTAGACAATACTTTTATGATGATGTGATTAGACACTAATGAGGAAATTTTGTATGTTTGACTAGAATCTAATGTTGAAATATAGTGCTTCGGTACCAATTTGTGGATCCTGTGCCTAGATACTAATCTTGTAATTTTGCAATTAGACAATAATCGTTTACTTTGATGACGTTATTTCAATAATAATGGTGACTGGTGAATGACTAATATTCTGTTACCAGACACGAATTTTGTGACCGAACAATAGTCTTACGATTGTGTGGCAGGTTGCTGATTGTGATTCGTGGTTATTATCGATTGTAATTTTGTGGTTGTGATCTTGTGACAAGTCACTAATTTTGTGATTTTCCGACTGGACACTAATTTTTTTTAACTTTGTGGCTGGAATCAAACTTTATGACTTCGTGACTGATCACTGATATCGTGATCTGGGGATTGGACACTGATTTCATAATTTTGTAACTGGTCGCTAAACTTGCATTTGACAATCAGTCATTAATTTTGTGATCTCAAGATCAGACACTTATTTCGTAATTTGAACAGTACGTTCCACCAACTCAGTAGATAGTCACTGAAAACCAAAACGCGAACAACTTAACATATACAGACTATAGAGTCCAACCAAAATACAAAAAAGCCTCAAAAACTAAAACAAAATACTGCAAAGAATGTAAGACAACGTACAGCTTGCAACTCTTCAACATAAGAGTTTGAAATATGAGGGAGTGTCGCTTCTGTTATTTCAATCATGAATCAGCCGCAATCATTGAAAATCAATCACGTAAAATTCAAGAACTCAGCCGTCAACTTAAACTCAGCCGTCAACTTGAATCCAACTGTCAAATCGAACTTCTGGTGGGCGCTTAGCAACAATTGCGATAAAACAAAAACAAAATTAAGAACACAAGCTAAGGCTTCAGTCTTTGGAAACACCTTGACCAGCACGTACGGACTAATAACCAGCCCCTGCATATTAAAATTAAGGCTAATCGTTCAAACTTTCATCTGAACCCAAAAACCGTTTCAACGGATTGAAAGACGAAATGGAAAACAATATAAACTCTACAGAAGAACAGACTATACAAATATCAAATGAACAAAATACACACCAAACTCAACTTCATATCCAACCTGCTCGAATCCTCGAACCTATTCGCAAATTTAAAAAATGTACTAACATAAAACTGTGAAATTTTGATGAAAATAATCGAACTACTGATGAAAAAACTAAGAAAAACAAATAGAAACCTCATGTATTTCTCATTGGAGACAGCATCATCCAAGGACAGAAAACTGAGTTTAAGCATGGGCTAGAAGTGCGTAAAATTCTCTACCGCCCCAAAATACGAGTTCCCGAAACAGTCCACCTTTTAGAAGATCTATGATACACAAAAGAGGACGGAATTATAGTTCTTTGCAGAATACATGAATTAGAACACCAGACCTAGGACGAAATTCTCCTACAATTTGAAGCGTTAATCAATAAAGTGACTAACAAATCCATGAAGGCAATCATAACTATTATAGCATTCTTCTGTGAAAAATGGATATGAGTTTAAATCCTCTACTAATTAATGAAAACGTTAAAGAAATATGCACAGGAAAAGGCGTCATGTACCTAGACCTGATGTCCCATTACACTGGACAGAATGATCTTTTCAAGAAAGATGGGATCCATCTAAATAAAGTCGGGTAAGCTAGGCTGGTGAGCTTACTGACCATCGCTACGCCTGGACTAACCGCTACATTGCAAGACAAAATTGGCAGTGTACAAAATTCAACAGGCATATTGAAAATGCATCCAGAGCATCAACAAGGCAAAGCAAAAAATTCGGACTAGTGTAATCTGACCGACACATAACTAAATGATCCTCGACGATGCAGGAAAGTAATAAAGAGTACGGCTATAACATGTTCTTGTCCATACAAACTGCCATTACATAACGTACCCTACCCTACTATCCAACATGGAAAAGGAAAGAAACTTGCAACCGACACGAACCAGCCAAAAAAAGAACAGCTCCCAACAAAACGTTATCACTTAACCTCAACTCTGCAGCAGACATCTCTGGTGCGGCAAGAATCACTTGCAAAGCCGGAAAACTATCGGCAGCATGACCACGTTAATTGGGATAACTTGAGTAAAACTGTATTATCACACCACGATTATAGTCTAGGACTACTGAAGATACTGGTTGGCAACGTACAAAGCCTCCTACCAAAAGTGCCGGAACTTCAAGCCATTGCGTCAATGTCGTCGCATGACATCATAGCTGTCAATGAAACATGTTAGATCTCAATGCAAGACATCTCCCAGCGGAGGTCTCAATGAACGGATACGTTTTGCATAATGTCGACAAACCGTCACACAGCAACAGAATGGTAATTCCCTTATCTACATCAAAGAAAAGCTGCAACCACAAATCGAAACTAAGCGAGCAACAGAAAAATCGGAAATACTACATCTCAACATCCAACCGCCTCCAGGACAAACTATCAAAATTGTGATCGTATATAGAAACCCAACCTGTACAGTAATTGAAAATGACGAATTCTTTGATTACCTTGATAATATTCTTAGTACTCCTCACGAAACACTAATCATGGGAGACTTCAAATTGCCCCACATAAACTGGACTTCTCGCCAAAGTCAAGCACCAGGCTCAAAACTTATTGATCTGATGAATACAAATTCCCGCAGCAATATGTCAACGAACCAACTAGAGGAAACAACATTCTTGACCTCGTCATGACGACTACTGACCTCAGTATAAACGGCCTAGAAGTTACTGGCAAGATCGGTGACCACCAGATGATAGACTTCTCGCCCGAAGTACAAGACCCTAACACAAGGACTTAACATAAACAAGTCCTCGACTACAAACGGGCAAACTTCGAACTAATGAAAGAAGAGGTTGGCAGCCATAACTACGAAGTATTCATGAGCAACAAAAACGTCGAGGAATGCTACATGATACTCGAAGAATATATTGCAACCGCTACAGAACACCATATACCAAGAAAGCGAGTCAAACCAACCAATAACCCTCCTTGGTTCTCACAAGAGATCAAACGCCTCATCAATGCAAGACAACATTCGTACAGAAGACTCAAACTATACCAAATAGAACCCCATCGTCAGGAACATATCCACGCCTGCAGGGCTATTAAGCGAACGATAAAATCTACAAAACAAAATAAAACAAACAGGGCTGCATACAGTTGCAGCCCAAGCAGAAACTAACCCGAAGATCTTCTATAAATATGTAAAAATCAGTCTACTCAAAAGAGGCATTGTTGGACCCCTGATCGATTCTGAGGTCAACCCAAACGAACAACAAACGCAAAGCCGAAATTCTTAATACATAATTTTCTTCTGTATTCTCTCACGAAGACTTAACTGAAATTCTGCAACCTCATGCTTTAACACGTTTCCTGCGATGCACCTAGTGGCAAACTGGCAGCTGCTGCGATGCTCATCCACGACTGATATTTTCATTACTGCGTTAGCTGTGACGGCGGGAGATTGTCACTACACATGTCTCTACCTTAGAACTTTGTAAGAGGTAAGTAAAGGGTGGGACACCGGTGGGTCCCATCGCAGAGCAATGATACAAACTTCTTCTAATGCGATGGACCTACAGGTGGGTCCCTCTCTTATTTATGACAAAACAGACGTAAGAAGATATCTAAAAGGCTAAGAACAATAAAATTGTGTTCACATATGTCTTTCCTTTACAGGTGGAAGTGTGGAGCCTTCTCGATTTTATGGCAGGTCAAAACCATTTCATATGGTCTCAGATTCTGAAGAACTTGAAGACCATTCTATGAACTTCGCAGATTCTTCTAGCTCAGAATTTATCTGCTCCGATGCAGATACTGATTCATCAAGGGAAGCTGATACCCACAGTGACGATGATTATTGCAATTCGTCTGATGAAGATGTTGGTGTAAATAGTAACACATGTGAAGAAGATGCATGTGAGCAGTCAGCAAGCACAGAGTGGCAGAGTGTCTCTAAGAAACCCAGACAGTATTCATTTGGCGGGAAAGAGGAACTCTGTGTTAGAGCTACACCTGCTTCTACTGAAAGGGTGTGGCCAATTGATGTTTACAGGCAGATGGTGACAGATGATGTAATGAATTTATTTGTTGAGGAAACCAATCGGTTTTCGGCTCAAACAATGGCATGTGCTAAAATGACGAGAAGGTCATTGTTGCAACAGTGGACCTACTAAACCTACTAAAAGTAGACCTACTAAAAAAGAAGAAATGAAGGAGTTCACTGGGCTCCTAATTTACATGGGACTTGTTCCCCTCGCTGATGTACAACTGTACTGATCCAAAAGCAGTTTGTATAGTAATGAGTTTGTTCAAAAAACCATGTCCAGGGATCAATTTCTGCTCCTGTTGCAAATGGTGCATTTTTATGACAAGAGTGAACCTGCAGTCGGGAGAGATATCAAAATTAGAGAGCTGCTAAATATGATCTCGGAGCAGTACAACTCTCTTTACAAATCTGGTCCTGATGTTGTTATTGACGAGAGTATGATGCCATTCAGAGGCCGTGTTGCATTTCGGCAATACATTCCCGGAAAAAGTCATAAATACGGCTCTAAATTGTACAAGCTTTGTACGCCAAGTGGCTATACATTGAACCTCGAGCTTTATGTTAGTGCAGGCGAACGGACTCCTCCTTTAAGTGCAGTAGAATCTCTCACTGCACGGCTTATGAAAAACCATTTGGATATGGGAACGACTTTGTTTGCTGACAATTTCTATACTTCTAACTCATTGGCAGAGTACCTCCTTCAGCACAAAACTTACATGTATGGGACAGTAGGAGTAAACAGAAGAAACCTTCCCAAGACAGTGCTCAAAGCTAAACTGAAAAGATGTTTAATCAAAGCCTTAGAAAGTGATAAGAGAGTAAAAGTTTTTAATTGGAAAGATAAGCGAAACGTTGTAACACTGTCAACAGTTCCAAAGCATGATGCTACTCTTGTGGATTCAGGGAAAGTTTCTAGAGCAAATGAGCCCATCACAAAGCCTCAAAGTGTACTGGACTAGAACAAATGTAAGAAAGGCGTTGATTTATCAGATCAAATGTCCTCCTACTATTCACCTCGGAAGAAAACTAGGAAATGTTATAAGAAAGTAGCTTTTGAGGTTATTGCTGGTACATCTGATGTCAATGCTTGGGTTTTCTTCAATCAGTGCTATGCAGATAAAAATGCCGATACGAAACTTCAGAGAATCTATTGTATTTTCATTAACTCGAGGCATTAACGAAGAAGTAAGCAAACCAGGAAAGTCCTCTCAGACTATTTCAGGAACTCTCAGTTCAGAACATGTTCTGGTTGAAGCAGAAGGCTCTAAAAGGCAGTCTCGTAAGCGTTGTAGGGGTTGTTACGTGATGTTGGCAGCTTCTGAGAGTTCCAAAGTTACTAAAAACAAAGCAAGGAAAATTTTCACGCATTGTAGAGCGTGTGAAGGATCTCCATACTTGTGTCTTTTATGTTTCAACACGAAACATCGTGCAGAATATCAGAGTCATTTTAGGAGCACGAAAATGATTAGTCTTCTCATTTTAATTGTCTGAACTGCTTTTATTATGGCTCCATTTTAGGTAAACTGCATTCATTATGACTTCATTTTAGGTAAATGTAATGGAAAACTAGTCTTTGGTATTATTTCAATAAGGAAATGAATTTACTATATCTATAAGTAGGTCTTTTATATTTAATAGAACATTTTTTGGGGTTTTCATCAATAAAACTTTGAATTTTTATTAAGCATTGTATAATTTAACGTTTTACCAGCATAAAACACTAGTTGGAACATCAAAATTCATTTTATATACGCTTCAATTTTAATTTTTTAATCAGCGTGTATAAAAAGTTAGTGACCCACCGGTGGGTCCTATCGCAGGAAACGTTAAATCCTCAGAAAATCCTGTCATGTGGCGTATTTACGGTAAAAGAGGTAAAGAAACAGCTCAGTATTTTAAACCCATATAAATCAATCGGACCCGACGGCTTTGGTCCTCGGATACTCAAATAAACAGCCGAGGTAATGAGCGAACCTCTAACAAACATCTTCAATCTATCACTTGAAACTGGAATAGTTCCGGAAGATTAAAAGCGCCCAAATGTCACTCCTATTTTCAAAAAGGGGAATAAAAAATTCCTTATAACTATCGTCCAATCAGTCTAACATCTGTCATCTGCAAAACAATAGAAAGACTACTTACAGTTCGCATAACAAAGCACCTTAATGACCAAAATCTTATAATTGACACCTAGCACGGATTCAGGGAAAAACGTAGCTGCCTCAAAAACCTCCTTGACTTCTTTGGAGAAGTTAACCGCATATACGACCGTACAAAAGCCGTAGACCTCGTATATCTAGACTTTCAAACAGCCTTCGACAAAGTTCCCCACGAAAGACTCATGGCCAAAGTGGAAGCGCATGGAATACGAGGCGACTACTCCCGATGGATGCGAACCTGGCTCACTGGTCGCACTCAACGCATGGTGATTCACGATGGAACAATTGAGTCAATGCTTATAACATCATGAGTCCCTCAAGGCCTGAGCCCCTTTAGGCCTGCTGCTCCTCATCATATACACCAACGATCTTGATGTCGGAATCATCAGTTGAATCAACAAATTCGCCAATGACACGAAACTCTGTCACAGAGCATTCACCAAAAGAGACAGAGCAACTCTCCAATTAGACCTCAACTGTCTTCTATAATGGACTAAAATCGAGCAAATGAACTTCAACATTGATAAAAGTTCAGTTATGCACGTTGGTGCAAATAACCAGCATTTCCAACACACGATGTATGAAATAGCCATTGAAAAAGTCCAGCAATAAAGAGATCTAGGTGTCATTGTCACCGAAAATTTCATATATGACAAACAAGTAGAAAAAAGCGTCATAAATCCGAGCAGGATTCTTGATTTCATTGCACGAAACTTTTAATACAAGTCAAAGAACGTAATATTACCGCTCTATAAAGCGTTGGTTCGGCCTTATTTAGAATATGCAGCGCAACTCTGGTTTCCTTCCTTACGAAAAGATATTAATAAAATGGAAAAAAATCAGCGGGAAGCAACGAAGATGATTCCAGAACTCCGCAATCTCAGCTACGAAAGACGTCTTCAACGCCTTGAACTTATATCCCTAGAACAAAGAAGACTGCAAGGATAACTTATTGACACCTTTAAGTTTCTTAACGGCCTTAACACTGTCACTCTAGCAGGGTTTTTCGAAAGAGAAGGTAACGTACAAACCAGAAATAACGGCCAAAAATTACGGCTGAGAAACTTCAAGACTTCTCAAGCTATGAACTTATTTCCTGTTAAAATTTTCGCCACTTGGAACCAGCTGCCAGAAAATATAGTTTCTGTTGGCACTGTGAACACATTCACAAATCGTCTAGACAAATTTTAGATTACGAATCTCCCAGTATTACATCGTACTGACCCTATGTCCCTAACTCTTTAGGGCTAGTGTATTAGTGAGATAAATGCGAGTGACAAAAATACCTGTGCTTCAGTGAAATGCGTGTTCATGTCTGAATTGACTTACGTGGTTAAGGTGCACGTTCATAAATGATAGATTTACTTACAACGGCATGGGACTTGGGTATCCACCCAAGAATGGGCCAAACAGTTCGTTCCTATTGCCTTATTCTATTCCATTAATGTATTCTGTTCTAAATTGCCTATCCTATTACTGTACTCTGTGGTTATACTATTGAAATGTAAATTAATTTCTTCTATATGTAAATAAATGTATCATTGTATTCCCTGATTGTTCCTCACAGGAGAGGCTGAATCGTTCGCCGTGTCTCTCCTCTACGTGAGGGCGGCGTGCTAGTCGCCGGCCGTGGAATCGCAGTGCTGCAACCCTCGAGGAACTATGATCTCTGGACTGCATGTTTCATATCAATGTTATAACTTTTATCAGATAACCAAGTTTTCCCTTTTCATTTCGTTTCGTTATGAGTTATTCTGAAACGAGCCTTTTTGATACATATATATATATATATATATATATATATATATATATATATATATATATATATATATATATATATATATATATAATAAAAAGCTGGTGGCTCAATGTCGGGAAAGCATAGCTAGCATGTGTCTCTTGAGAGTTTTTATATGGTGCAGAATTTACAGAAAACTCATTCCACACTCATAAATTAGTACTGACTTACAGGAATTTATATTAAAAAAATATTTCATTGATTTTGTAGAGTACGCAACCAATTTAGGTCCTCGAGTAAAAAAAATTGTCTCCCTCATTATCAGTGAAAAACTTAGCTATAAGAGGATACTCTATTTTGCCAATGGGCAGAAATGCATTCGCCTCGATCGAAACGGAGAGTAACCGTACTTTATAAATGCTAGAAAATTAAATTCAAAACCCAGTAGCCATTTTCGTTACGATTTCATAGCCACTTACATAAAATGTAATTCAGTAAACTAGACAAGGGACCATTCTTCTTTAATACGAGACTAAATTTATTGAGAGCTCAAACAACTGAAGGGTGGACAGCACTTGTGGACTACTTGCATTTTTTCCCGTGATAAATATAATATATTTTCCACGGGAAAAAATGCAAGTAGTCCACTCCCGTGCTGTCGCTAACACAGCGCTGACAGAGGCGATTACGATCCAGTAGTTTACTATATGAAGTGTGGACAGCACTAGTGGACTACTTGTATTTTTTTCCCGTGGGAAAAAATGAAAGAAGTCCACTAGTGCTGTCCACCCTTCAACTTCTATTCCACTCTAACCAACTGATGGACGGTTTGCTAACCAGCCAGATTTGTTAGTTTTCAGGTATTCGTTGCGTTGCGTTAGGGCAGTGATTCTCAAACACGGTGCCGCGAGACCAAATTTAGTGTGCCGCGAAACAAGTAGACGTCATAAAAATCTACGTTATCTCTCATAAAGTTTAAAACTAATATCCTCCCAAATCCCGAAGAATGTAAATTACACTGGTCAACATGATTTTTGTCTCACGAGTACCACAAGTTGTACTTAATGCTGATTTTTATCTTGTTTTCAAATATGTATTCGGAATTTCTCCATCACCCACAGTTATTTTAATATTTCGAATTCAATTTTTTGAAATAAACCTTTTTTCGTCCATCTATCCATTGTAAATTGACAACTCTTAGAACATTATCAATGTGATGGGACCAAATAAACTTACTCAGGTGCAGGTTTAGACATGTATAGACATGTACAGTCATGCACGAAGATGATGTGTTGTAGTATGCATTCATCAGAACGATGCCAGTTGTACAATAGCCGTGAACGAGTAAACACCTCATCGTGAGTGCTCTGTGTATCTGAATTGTTGTGTATTACATTTTTACTAATTAATTTGAATTAGGCATTGGTTACAAAATGCCTAGAGTTTGTTTAAATGCCTTACGTGATGGTGAAAAACCGATATCATATTTGGATGCAGGAGAAAAAATACTATCAGAATCACATATTTTTCTCTCTGAGACAGAAAAAAATCATTTATGTTCCTCAGTGTTATTATTCAAAATGTTAAATTTTAGTGAGTTAAAAGTTCAGGTTAAGCACCGCAAGCAGTGCCACAAACAATAAATTCTACCGTAGTTATTGCAAAACATTGTGGATCTCAGTACGGCATTTTATTATCATAATTATATGAAACGCATTCAATTATAACCTTTATCTCGCGAACAAATAGCGAACTACATTTACTTCAATGTACGAGCTTTTCGTTCATGTTATGTCAATAATTTTCATTTAACTTTGATTAAATTCAGATTACCTGCTTACTATCATTTTATCTTCACAATCGAGAGGGAATTAGACGATAAATCTAGTCCACAAAGTGCTTTTATCTGCATATAAGCCCTATATTATGAATATCGCATGTTCGAATATTTTTCAATATTTCTTCTACCATATTTTAAAGCTGAACGAAACGATTTGAGAGCTAGCACAACGGCGTGACTGCCACCACTGTGCTGCCATTCAATTAGTTTATCACTGCCTGTTATGGAATACGTGATTGACAGTGTGTGTTAATAGTTTTATAATATAACTCTCCTTCTCAGTAACAATGGATAAGTTAATAAAAAGAAAAGTACTAAGTGACGATTGTGAGTCCACTAACAGCAAACAAATGACAAAACCCGTCAACTCTAGTGCAAAAAAGCTAAAGTTCACCTCGACCGAAGATACAAGGATCAATATTTGCAGTTAGGATTTTCTTGGACTGTATCAGTTGAGTGGCCAAGTCCATTATGCGTTGTTTGTGGTGATACGTTGTCCAATGAATCCATGGTGCCAAGTAAATTAGAAAGACATTTTCACTACTAAACATTCCTATCTCATTTATAAAGATGTTCGCTATTTTCAAAGATTGTTAGATCAGTAAACAAAGCAACAAAACCTTTTCCAAAAAACTCTGAACATATCAGAAAGAGCTCAATTTGCTTCCGTCGAAGTGGTAGAACTGATATCAGTGAAATCTAAACCTCATACTCTTGCTGAGTCAGTTATTTTGCCCGCTTGTGGGAAGATGGTTAAATGCATGTTAGGAGAAAAAGCTGAAACGGAAATAAACAAAATACACCTATCAAATGATACAATACGAAGGAGAATTTCAGATTTATCAACAAATATTGAAACTAAAGAACAGAGCTTAATGAAGGTATCAAAATTTGCCTTAATAGTTGATGAATCGATTGATACAAGCAACAGTGCTCAATTGCTTGCATTTATGCGTTTCATTCACGGAGGTGAAATCATCAATCAGTTTTTGTGCTGTTAGGAGATGCAAACAACTTGTAAAGGTCAGAATATTTTTGATGTTGTGACACGCTATCTTGAAAAATTTAATTTGAGCTAGAAGTCTTGCGTTGGCATTTGCACTGATGGAGCACCATGTATGGTTGGCAGTATTAAAGGCTTCGCTTCACTAGTACAGAAAGAAAATCCAAAAGTCATTCGTACACATTGTTCTTTACATCGAGAAGGTCTAGTGTCAAAAGTATCACAGGAAGATTTGAAGGTGTTGCAGCAAGTTAGTGAAATAGTCAACTACATTGAGAGTAAGCCATTGAAGTCGAGGGTGTTTGAAGCATTGTGCAAAGACATGGATTCTAATCATGTTCGCTTACTCATGCACACCGAAGTTCGATGGTTATCGAAAGGTAAAGTCTTATCTCGTGTCCATGATTTACACAAGGAATTGATTGCATTTTTAAAAAATAAAAGATTTAACGATTTTGTAATTATCTGAAATGTGATTTTTGGATGTCTAAAATGAAATATGTGACAGATATATTCTGTCATCTTAATACCGTTAACAGTAGCATGCAAAGCCGAAATGAAAATATCCTCACCTCAACGGATAAATTGGTAGCTCTCAAAAAGAAAATTTATATTTGGAAAGTCAGAGTCAAAAGAGGTGAAACTGATATGTTCCCTACAGTGCGTAGCTGCTGCAAAAAGAAAATGATCCCTATATAGTAAAACATTTGTCTACACTTGGAGAAAGCATTAAACATTATTTTCCATCATTGAACACAGAGAAGTACGACTGGATTTGAAATCTGTTCATTGTTTTTCCTCATAATGAAGAACTTCAATTACATGAAGAAGAAGAATTAGCAAGTAGTTCAAGTAACCGCAGCTTGAAAAGAAAACATTCTGCAGTCCCTATCGATAACTTTTGGATTTCCACAAAAAAAAAAGAATATCCAGCCTTATCAGATAAAGCTCTGGTAGTCCTCTTGCAATTTTCAACTTCTTATCAGTGTGAATTAGGGTTCTCTACATTGCGCAATATAAAAATAAAAGAGATAAAGTGTGCTGATCCTATGTACGCCCAAGCATTGAAAAGGTTGCAAAACAGCACCAAGCACACGTTCCACACTAATAACGGCAAGTGGAAACAATCAGCACTAAAAATTTTAAACCAAATTAAAAGGCAAGTTTTGTTATTTGCATTTAAAAATTTTCCCATGAGGCTTAGATCTTTTAAAAAAATTAGCTATAGTTTAATAATTTTCTATAGTTCACCATACGTTTGCGGTATGTGTGCCGCGACATTTTCAATGGTTGATAAATGTTCTGCGAGTCGCAAAAGTTTGAGAAACACTGCATTAGGGTGACAAAAGTGCAAGAATATCCAAATTGTCATATACTCTTGCTTCCATACATTCAATTTCTTTCTGCAAAACGTAAGTCGCGATATCATTCGATATCATAGATTACCTTCAAATTCTAAATAGGTCATTAAAAGCACAAAATATAAAAGCGCTCAAAGCAAAAGCACCGCTTGAAATAAGGCAATGTTGTACGAAAGTTCGGTAAAACCTTATTTACATGGTTTGTTAGTGAAGAATGAGCTACAAGATTCTCCAAGTGTCCCAGAAATAGTAATGCCTAGTGAAATAAATTGTGCAAATAATTTCCAATTTTTATTTCAGTCCGTGCGTTTTATAGGGATGTTTTAACGATGATCCAAGTTCTTTTACCAAGAAATGCTCTCAACGCCGGGCAAAATTTCTTGGCTGAGATGTTTTAGATTCTGCAGAAAATCTGATCTTACTCTAACCAAGCCAGATGAAATAAATACACTGCGAGCATTACCATAAAACTCTTTAACTTATCGCTCGCAGAATAGCGTATGAAAATAAGATGATTGTGATGTTATCTGTAATTCAAATCCTATGGAAGAGCTGGAGAAGCAGGCCAAATTCTAGCGTTGAGAGACGCACTTTGCTGGCAAGCAGCCCGAGAATGCATGCGCAATGAAGGCCCGGCCAATTCTGCAGGGAAATGATGCAGATCTGCAGTCCAGTTGCGCCCCCAAGCCGAGCATGTTAAAAATACCCTTTAAGCAACTGTGATCCTTGCTACGAACGAAAAAACTAGTGCTTTTTCCTTGGTTGGACGAAGAAATACATATTTCTCATGAAGTCGTTTGCAGTGACAGCAGATGAGCCATCAAATTTGCATGAAATTTAACATCTCGTGTGCCTGCTTGGAAATATCCGTTCCACTTGCTGACGAATGCAAGACAAATTTTGTCAGGTCTGAGAAGGAAACTGAACTGAGGTGCGATAGCTTGTGAAGTAATTTTTAAACTTCCTCATTACCTCGCTCTCAGGAAGTGTCGCACAGACTCTGTTCTGTACTACAGAGTCAAATATTTAGGGTTACAGACCAAATATATTTGTTTTTAGAGCTCTTTATACCGGAATACCATTTGTATCGCAATTATTCTACTGCTTTAAACAAAAAAAAAGATTAACTCGCCTTGTTATCGTCGGATACAGACGCATTTGGTGCATCAGTTGCCACAGAGGTAAATCTGCAGCGAGAAGAGGTTTTGGCTATACACATGCGATATGATATCCCATACCCATGTGCATTCGTGTTTATGAGCTGTTGCGAAACGAATCGGTAATATTATTCGACTATTTTGGCCAAGCGCAAAAATATGCATTTTTTCCTTGAATTGTGTTAATGCTATCATTGTCATGGAATATTATCTCATCTTGACGAGGCAAAAGGCTAATGACGAAAAAATTCTGCATTTTATTATAATCCAACGATTTTGGTATGCACTATACAATGCTTACAATACTTTATCTGATACATAAAAAATGTAAGGGAGTGAAAAAGTTGTGTTTATGAGACTCAAATATTCGTAAGATAATTTAACTTTTCGGATTCTATATTTCAAAAAGGCTTATTTTCTGCTATCTTTCCCATACTGCATGACACAAAACACATCTATTTATATAATAGACAGTGTATCTTCATGTCTCTCTATCTTCTTCTCTCTCTCTCTCCATCTGTGTGTGTCCGTCCATTATTTCCTATCTATGTATGTGTTACTGGAAAAAATTATTGAACTGAAATCAAACAGGTATTAATGCATTATAGGTATTGTATTGTGGATACCAAATGCACCAGATTACAATAAAGTTCAATTTTTCCCCCATTATTAGCCTTCTTCATATACACAGCGATGTTATCAGTAGATAAGATATAGAAGGGAAGTTCTGTATATACTAGTAGGTCACATGTGAAAAAAAATCACCTGGTTTTTACTGAATTTTTCGTTTGATTTGCCAGTGGAGTCAGGCATAGCGAGGGAGTTTCCACATTGAAGAATGTGCCTTTGCGGTCCACAATACAATGCTTACAATTTATGTATACCCTAACGAATTTTCTCTTATCTAAATCCTCAAAAACATGACAGAGAGACAGAGAAAGCAAGCAACAAACCGTGTATTATAATATAACTGGTGTACCCAGTCGTCAAAAATGACGACAGAGATTTTGTGATAATACCAGTGCCATCAAAAATGATGGCAAATACTGTTGGAAAGATATTAAATAAAATTACATATAAGAACGCAATACAATATATTTAGTATTATACACATTTACAAAGGACAAACGTTTTAATTGAGTATTTCTTTAATGACAACATTCCTAGTGAAAACTAAGACACTTAGTTTTCTACTGCTGCAATTGACTGTAATTCGTGTCATATTCGGGTACAATGTACCCAAATCATAGGGCAACACTCCGCCGAACTCAATTTACATGATACGGACTCGAGTATATAAGGCTCTGGATCTCTCATTTTTTTAAAGTGGAACGAAACATATAAATAAATATATAAACACACGACGGTCATTCTTAGTATTAGATTAAATGGAACTAGTAGACTCGCTGGTGAAAATTCACCTGTTTTATACGGAATATTTTGATTGGTCTGCGAATGGAAGAAGGCTTTACGAAGGAGTTTCCACATTGAAGGATGTGCATTTATTGTACACAATACAATGTTTATAATATATGTATACCCAACCGAATTTTCTCCTATCTAAATCTTTAAGAGAGTAACTGGGAGACGGACCAAACAAGTAAGCAAGCAAGCAAGCAACAAACTGTGTATTATAATATTGGGGAATTACTGTGTAGTGCAATTCCTGAAAAGTATTTATGTTCTGATAGTACCACGAATAAAACTGCCACTGTATTTTTTCAGTGAATCGATCTGACTTTCTTGCACATCAAGTTCTATTTCTTCGTTTCCTTGATTTGGTTTCTCCCGTTTAGATTTTCAGTGTGATATCCTTCTGCCCCGCAACCGGTAAAAGACTAAACAGTGCTGCATAGTTGATGACCTTAGGACACTCAAACTTAAATTTGTAACATTTCTTTATAGTAAATTAACGAAAGTGTTTTTTCTCGTAAGGGCTGACATCTTCGGCAGCGCCTTATACCCGTGTCAGTTGAACATAGGTGGATAAATTTGTGTAACCATAAAAAAGGAAATTCCACTATATTCTGTATTTCGGCAAATGTTTAGTCCCCCGCACTTGTGGCTGGCTGGGCATAGTTTTGTTCCTACAGAATCTGACTGTTCTGTCACTAGCAAGCCTGCCGTTACTTAAACTTGTTCATTGATTAGGATATCGTTCAGCATTGTATTTTTTGTTCTTGGTAAATTATTTTTTTTTTTAAATTCCGAATATATTGTTTATTTTCCCTCCTTGAACCAAGGTCAGGCAAGAGTCTGAAGCCACTCCACTGATAGAACCTTAGGGCTAGAAATTATGCCCTTGTAATTTTATTTCATAGTTCCTTTGGTTTATTATTTTTATATCGTGACATTTTCACTGGTAATATATACGCCATGTAAGCGATAGATATGATACAGAATTGAAGTTTTATAACACAATCAACAGTACAATGCTTATAATACATTTATACCAGTTCTGATTTCAGTTAAATAATTTTTCTTCAGCAATAGATACAAAGTAACGAGAAACACATAAACAGACAGAGATAGAGAAAGAGAAAATGAGAGAGGAAACAACAAAAATTGAGAAAAAGAGAAAAATAGATATAAAAAAAGAGAAAAAGAGAGAAACTGAGAAAATGAGAGAAAGAAAAGAGAATAATAGAAAAAGTGAAACAAATAGAAAACGATAAAAAAGAGAAAAAAGAAAAAGAGGGGAAAAGAGTGAATACGAGTGAAACAACAGAAAGGGAAAGAAAAGAGAGCATCAGAGAAAAAGAGAGAAAAAAGAGAGAAAAAGAGAAAAGGAGAGAGAAATAGCAAGAAAAGATAGAAAAAAGAAAAAAACAAGAGAAAAAGTGAGAAAAATACAGAAAAAAGATATATAAAGAGAAAAAAATAGAGAGAATAAAGGAAAAAGAGAAAAAAAGAGAAAAAATGAGAGAATAGGAGAAAAAAGAAAGGAAAAGAAAGAAAAAGGGAGAGAAAAGAAAAATATAAAAAAGAGAAAAAGATATAAAAAGAGAGAAAAGAGAAAAAGAGAATAAGAAAGAAAATGAGCGAAAAAGAAAAACAGAGAGACAAGAGAAAAGAGAAAAAATGAAAAGAAAGGAAAGGAGGAAAAAAGAAAAGAAGAGAAAATGAATGAGTAAGAAAAAAAAAGAGAAAAAAGAGAAACGATAAATAAGAGAAAAAGAGAAAAAGAAAACAAAAAAGAGAGGAAAAGAAAAAAAGAGATAGAAGAAAGAAAAAGAGAAAAAGAGAGAAAAGTAAGAAAAAGAGAGAAGAATATAAAAGAGAGAGAAGGAGAACAGGAGAGAAAAAGGGAAAACGATGAAAAAGAAAGAAAAATAGAAAGAAATAGAGAAAATTATAAAATGAGAGAAAAGAATAGAGAGACTGAAAAAGAGAGAAAAAGAGAGAGAGAGAGAGAGAGAATAAAGTGAGAAAAAGAGAGAAAAAGTGTAAAAAAGAGAAAAACGGAGTAAATCAGAGAAAAAGATATAAGAAGAGAGAAAAACAGAGAAAAAGGGAGAAAAAGTGAGAAAAAGAAAGAAAAAGATGAAAAAAGAACAAAAGAAAAAAGAAAGAGAAAGAAATCGAAACAAACAGAAGGAAATGAATAAAAATAGAAAAAGAAAGAAAAAAAGACAGAAAGCGAGGAAGAAAGGAAAAGAGAAAGAGAGAAAAAAAGGAGAGAAAGAGAGAAAAATAGAAAGAGCGAAGGAGAGAAAGAGAGAAAAAAACAGGAGAGAAAAAGTGAGAGTGCAAGTGGAAGTGAGAAAGAGAGAAGAAGTGAGAAAGAGAGAAGTGGGGAGGAGAGAAAAAGTAAGGAAAAAAGTGAGAAGAAGAGAAAAAAGAGAGAAAAAGAGGGAAACAGAGAGAAAAGAAAAACGAAAGAAAAAATATGGAGAGAGAATAGGAGAGAAAAAAGAAAAATGATAGAAAAAAGGGAAAATGGGAGAAAAGGTGACAAAAAAGAAAAAGAGTGAAAAAGGGAGAAAAAGAGAGAGAGAAAAAGAGAAAAACAATAAGTGGTTGAGAGAGAAAAAGTGAGGGAAAGAAAAACAGGGAGAGAAAAAGTGAGAAAAAGAAGAAGTGAAAAAGACAAACAAAAAGAGAGAAAGAGAGAAAAAGAAAAAACAGAGAAAAAATATACAAAACAGAAAAAGAGTGAAGAAGAGAGATAGAGAAAGAATAAGCTAAAAAAAAGAAAATGAGATAAAAATGCGAAAAGGAAAGAAAAAAATATAAAAGAAGAGAAAAAATGAAAGAAAAAGAAAAAGAGAAAAGAGGGGAGAAAAAGTAACAAACAATGACTATGAAAGAAAAACTGACATAAAAAATCTGAAAAAGAGAAAAATATGAGAAGGAAAGAAAAAGTATCAAAGAGAATAAGTGAGGAAGAGAAGAAGTGTAAAAGAGAAAAATAAAGAGAAAAAGAGAAAAAGAAGAATAGGAGTAAAAGAGAGAAAAAGAGAAAAAGAAAAAATAACATGGGAGAAAATGACAGAAAAAGAGAGAAAAAGTGATTAAGAGAGAGAAAAGAAAAAAAGAGAGAAACGAAAAGAAGAGAGAAATAGAGGCCAGGAGAGAATATGACAAAAAAGAGAGAAAAAAGAGAAAAAGAGAGAAAAAAGAGAGAAAATGAGAAAGAGAAAAGAGAGGAAATATGAAAAAGACAGAAAAAGATAGAAAAAGTGAGAAAAAGGGGGAAAAATATAAAAAAGAGAGAAAGAGAAAAAGAGAGAAAGAGTGAAAAAGATGATATAAGAAAAAAGGAAGAAATATATATAAAAAAGAGAAAAAAATGTATATTTCCAATAAAGTTGGTACATATGAAATGTAACAGCATTGGTTTTTAAAAATGCCTTATCATAAAATCCTTAAGTGGTAGGTATTCTATGCGTAGTATCATAGATGATAGAACAGCAGTACCAACGGGTATACGTAAACATTCACATCACGCAATGAACGTTATATATACATGGGAAAACAAATGAAACTTCGCTTTTTCAATGAAGACTTAAGAGGTAACCATTGGTGATACATATAAATTCTGACGTGGTAGGTATTATACGCATTTTAGGTGATAAGCAAAATATTTTCTTTAGGTACAGATTAGATTTGACGTCATTACATTTAACTGAATTGGATGTTTAACATCCGAGAAAGACCGAAAGAGGAAAATTATGAGAGCAAAACTTAAAACATAAAGTTGTGATTGTTTTAAATTGAAATTGTAATTTCTAATTACTGGTTGATCGTATGGTATGGCTCGCTGATGATCGATTTAATTTAATCATTATTACAATTATCATTAAGCATCGTGTTCATTATGAACGGGTGTTACATATCAGAAAAAGAGAGTAACGAAAATAAAATATAACAGTGAATGCGTCAAATTTTCAATACTTAGATGTTGATATAGATAAGAAAAGCTGTAGTAGACTAAAGTTCTGAGGTTTCACAGTCACTTATTATAGCAAATCAATTACTGACTTTGGCGGATAAATTTTTTGATTGTGCATTTGAGAAGTAAAAAAAAATAACTTAAAAAATTACATATATATATATATATGTAATTTTTAAAGTTATTTTTACGTCTATATATATATATATATAT
>VCRD01005382.1:17738-30590 GCA_006783055.1 Trinorchestia longiramus
CACATGAAACTTTTTGCCACATGAAACTTTAACAAGCTACGTGCTGTGCACCACACAATCACCTGGCGACGGTGCAAATGGTATCACAGATACGTGCATTCTCCCCTACACGCATTCACGTGCACCACGACACAAGTCATGTTTACAATCACTGCTGAATTCGTTACAACTTTGAAGTCAGTTCGTTACCTTTTGAATTTTGTTAGGCAGTGACATTCGTATTTTTTTTAATATTTTCATTCCGGGTTTCCTACGTGTTATCACTCTGGTTCATTATGTTTTTCTTACATATTATCATTCTGATTTTCTTATCTATCATTTTAATTTTCTTATCTATCATTTTAATTTTCTTATCTATCATTTTAATTCTCTTATCTATCATTTTAATTTTCTTATCTATCATTTTAATTTTCTTATCTATCATTTTAATTTTCTTATCTATCATTTTAAT
This sequence comes from Trinorchestia longiramus, assembly GCA_006783055.1. Classification (NCBI taxonomy): domain Eukaryota; kingdom Metazoa; phylum Arthropoda; class Malacostraca; order Amphipoda; family Talitridae; genus Trinorchestia; species Trinorchestia longiramus. The sequence goes on from VCRD01005382.1 coordinate 18,190, forward strand.
TTTCTTATCTATCATTTTAATTTTCTTAATAATCATGATATTGTGTATTCATTCTTTTTTCTTAAATAATATCCTCTTACATTGTTATATTTGTCTCTGTTATGAAGCTTCCTCAGCTGCAGTAAGCAGCGACTGACAGTAAAGGCAAGGCAGACTTACTGGCGCTTCTTCTTCTGCTCTAGAGCAGACCTGTTCTCTTCAATACACTTATTGGTCGTGTGGAGAACTGTGGTAAGTGTTGTGTTTGTCAGTGAAGCGACGCAGTACATTACTGTACGCAGTACGTTGCAGTACGCAGTACGTTGCAGTACACAGTACGTTGCAGTACGCAGTACGTTGCAGTACGTTGCAGTACGCAGTACGTTGCAGTACGCAGTACGTTGCAGTACGCAGTACGTTGCAGTACGCAGTACGTTGCAGTACGCAGTACGTTGCAGTACGCAGTACGTTGCAGTACGCAGTACGTTGCAGTACGCAGTACGTTGCAGTACACAGTACGTTGCAGTACGCAGTACGTTGCAGTGCGTTGCAGTGCGTTGCAGTACGCTGTACATCACAGCACGCAATACATACATCACAGTACATAATTACTGACGTGTGTTCATTACAGATGAGTACGTGTCTCCTATTCTCCACGGTCCCTTCGCCCCATCCACTGAGTGGCTCTCACCTCGCACCCAAAGTAGAGTGAGTTCTTGTCTTTACTGAACTGTTGTGTCGTGAGTTATTGTCTCTACTGAACTGTTGTGTCGTGAGTTCTTGTCTCTACTGAACTGTTGTGTCGTGAGTTCTTGTCTCTACTGAACTGTTGTGTCGTGAGTTCTTGTCTCTACTGAACTGTTGTGTCGTGAGTTCTTGTCTCTACTGAACTGTTGTGTCGTGAGTTCTTGTCTCTACTGAACTGTTGTGTCGTGAGTTAGTGCGAGTGAATTAGTGTGAGTTAGTGTATGTCACGTCGTTAATTTGTGTGTCATGTCGTGAATTAGTGTGTCACGTCTTTAACTTATGTGTCATGTCATGGGTTCTAAAAGAAATAAGCATTAACTTATAAAAAAGACTACTCGATCAGAATTCACACAGCATTTTCCAAGCCACCAGGATTTTTCTGAAACCTTTTTCCTGGTTGTCATTCACGGTATTTTCATATTCTGCTTGAAATTAGCGGAAGAAAAATTACACAATAGGTTTTCATTGTTTGAATGCAACCAATAAGTATCAGATGAACAAACATTTCTATTTCCCAACTTAACAGTTTTGCTGAACATTGCAACAATCTTGAACCATAAAACAGCAATCTCGAGTATATAATTTAGATCAATCCCAAGTTTCGACATAGGACGAGGTTTCCCTTGATTGATTTTCACAAAGTACGACGAATAATTATATTTTATCCCCCATTTTTACCATTGAGTTATGAAGTAATGAGCGATCTTAATTATTTCTAGTACTGGTAGTTATAATTTAGGATATTTAATAATCAACCTCTACAACTGTAAACAACCGCTTGAAACAGGAGAATAAATTAACGTATAAATTAATCGAACCTGTTTTAGTTTTCATTGGATAATTACGCATATTTTTCATGTTTTTTGTAATTATAAATTTTTTCATGTGATAAAAAACTTGCAGTGTGCTCACGACGTCTGATTTTAACGAATATCAGGCCACACACACAGTCGTGCATAGTATTAGAGCTCATATTACTAGTCAATATTAAAGAACTGCTTCTCAATAAGAATTTTCTGCTCAATATGTTGTCTAATGTATTAGTAAATAATGTTATAAACGTTTAACCCTTTCGAGTCTGCCGGGACAAATTTGTCCCTGCACAAATTTAAGTAAGTCCGGAGGGTCAAATATGTCCCAAAAACACGCTTGGTTACATTTAAACAGACCATTATAGCTTCAACACTCTTTGTACGATACAACTTCCTCTGTAAACTGAGGCTGCATTGCATCAATTACCTGAAAGCCGTCTCGAAAGGGTTAAATTACAGATAGTGAGTTTATAGTTGCTGTTAAAGTTCTAAGTGAGAAAAGCAATTCACCAAATTATACGGTGTGTATTTTTGATCAGGTACTGTACCCATACTTCATTAGCATCTGACGAGTGACTGGTAAGATGCATTTAAATTTTGTCATTCATTCATTCATTCTTTAATTCTACAATGTTTTTTCGCGTTTCCATGGCATTTGTTTTCAGTACGTGCTAAGACTCTGAGCTGTGGTGAAAATTGCTTTGAAATTTGGTCGACATCTGGATAAAATGCCAAGGGTCCCTCGCGAAAATTTTCCGGGTTTTTTTGGTTAATGTTTCAGAATTTCGTTCAACTTTGTATACGCAGAACCCAGGTATTGAACGTAGACGAGGAAAAGCTATTTTAATGATTTATATTTGGATGTATGTTGTACCCATATCTCGTATGACATACCTACTTTGTTTATAGTATAATGCACTCAATTTTTCACCAATTATTCGCGAATTTTACACTGTATTATCACGTTTTCATCTTGTTCATTCTCAATGCATGCTGAGATTATGAATACCAATGGAAATAGTTAATTTGAAATCTAGTATATCGCTTAATAAAAATGCAAAGGGTGTAACCCTTACGATATTGTTCGTTGTTTTTTGGTGACTTGCTCAAAATTTCGTGAAACTTTGTATAAAACTCAGGCAACAATTATAGACAAACAAATAATAACTTAAGTGGCGTGTATTTGATCAGGTTTTGTACATAACCATATTTCATGGCTTGTATTTATCTTGTTTATTGGGAATGACTGAATTTTTATCAATTATTCAGGAATTTTTCACCATTTCTTTGTGTTTTCATAATATTCATATTCTCTGTATTTTAATTGTTCGTGTTAACTGCAACATTATAGGAAAAATTCTTTTATCAGACAACATAGTAATTTAATAATCTGTATCGGTATTTATGGTAGCTGTTTTTTCCTATTTTAAAATTCGGAAAATCAATTTAAAATACATGTAAGTTTGATTTTGATTAAAAAATGCAAAGGATATACCCTTATGAAATTTTTCACCGTTTTGATCAATGTCTCGGAGTATCATAAAACTTATGCTCCCCAAAATTATTACCTCGGGAAAAAGTGGAAAGCTTTGAACGAAATATTTTTATTTTACTTTTAGAATTGTGAGCGTGATTGATCTTGCTCGTCATTTTATTATAAATATAATGCATAGCTAGATCAACTAGACACATAATGTTGACACACTTAGTAACAATCTATGTACCTCACAGGCACGACAGCTCAACATGCAAGATGATGCTCCGCCAGTCCAGTGAGTTTTGTTCTTTTGCAACAGTTTTTGGCACGTATTGTATTTATACGTACCGTTGCAGAAGTAGTTCCATGCACGAGTTTTTCAGAAGCAAATTTTCTCGTATATTTTTTCAGAAGTTCATTTCCTTGTGTATTTGTTAGGAACTACATTTTCTTGTAGATGTTTTCAGAAGTAAATTTCGATGTAGATTTTTTCGAAGTATATTTCTTTGTATAATTTTTTAGAAGTACACTTTTTTGTATATTTTGTGAGAAGTACATTTCCTTGTGTATTTTTTCCGCTGTACATTTCCTTGTGTATTTTTTCCGCTGTACATTTCCTTGTGTATTTTTTCCGCTGTACATTTCCTTGTGTATTTTTTCCGCTGTACATTTCCTTGTGTATTTATTCCGCTGTACATTTCCTCGTGTATTTTTTCCGCTGTACATTTCCTTGTGTATTTTTTCCGCTGTACATTTCCTTGTGTATTTTTCAGCAGTACATTTCCTTGTGTTTTTTTTTCAGCAGTAAATTTCATTGTGTATTTTTCAGAAGTACATTTCTTAGTATACTTTTTCAGAAGTACATTTCCCTGCATATTTTTTTCAGAAGTACATTTCCCTGCATATTTTTTTCAGAAGTACACTTTTTGTAAAAAATTTAAAATTACTTCCTCTTTTTTTTAAAAGTACCTTTCCTTGTATATTTTTTTCAGTACATGTTCTTATATACTTTTTTAGAATTACCTTTGTTGTACGTATGTATTTTTCAACGGGCATCTCAGTTAGTGTTCCTGTGCACACTTTCAGTGAACAAATGAATTTTACCAGAGGTAAGTATTTATGGTGATCCCCTACTCTAAATCCTTATATAAAAAATATTCATGTACAGTATGCCGATTATATCACTTGACTTTCATCTTTCACTGGTCTGATAAAATTCTGGTGCCTTTTTATAGAGGTTATCATTCCGATCACAGGGGAGTAAAACTAATGTGAACTCGTAATGGCTGGAATAATGGCCTTTATTTTGCTAACATAATCAATCCCTCACAACTGGTCTGGAATGATTGCCTTCATTTTACAACCATTATCAGTCTCACACAAATTGTCTAGAATGATAGCTTTTATTTATAAATATTATCAGTTCCAAATGCTTTATTTCTTTGAAAAATGAGCTTGTCTCTGCTTGAGAGTGGCTGACAATCATCAGAATTGGGCGCAATGTATTTTAGGGATGAGATCGAAATAGAAATATTTCAGGACTCTTATTGACAAAATATTTTGTTGTTCATTCACTGAACCGCGCCAATAGAAGCATTTGTGTCAAGTGACAAAAACAGACTTGTTCAATAATAACCTTAAAAATTTCGAGGAGTTCAACGTTAATTTTTTTAATAAGAATAACTTTGTCTCGATTCTTAATCGATTAGAAGGTTTTTGAAAAGCTTTTATCGAATGTAAGTCTAAAGATTTCATTAATCAGCTGCACTATGAAATGTTTAAATTTTTGTATAAAACTTATTTTTTCTCTGTCTCTTGTATTTGACCAGCTACTTTTTCCTAAATGGAAGCGAGACTGACGAATAGTTTTGAGTGGATTTTTCAACTGGATTCCTGATCCAGCCTGCTTTCCTATACGGTATATTCGAAACCTAGCCCCGGACGTATGTCTGTTTTACTTCAGCTATCCAGTAGTCTAAATTAAAGGCATATTTTGCATACTAATAACAAAAGCGTAATGATGCAAGCATAAGTTAGAATGGCAACTAACTTTATGATTATCAAGCAAGTAATGGGGCTGTTAATCATGAGAATTACAATACTTGAATTCTACAAAATATCCTATTAAATGAAAACACTGTTTCTTTTAGTTTACATTATGGTCATGCAGTCAAAATTAAGTCTACAGTTACGAGTCATCTTTTGTCTTGCCGTCCCAACAGGATGACGGTGGAGGAGATTATGGAAGAAATTCAGGTCTGTCTGACGCTACTGCGCTCTGAGGCTGCAGCACAACTCTGCGAAAATTTCAAATTGAAAACGAACTCAATTGAAAGAACTGGACAGAAATCTATAGCCCGAGATCCTAAGCTTTTTTCGTTGCCTGTTCTGATAAAAGAATCAAACAGCTTGGACTGCAGTCCGAAGGACGATGGTTCTAATAGCGAATTGCGAAGTGCGATCCCAACAAAGGCTTCAATGCGATCAAGTTCCTTCGAAATGAGTAAAATTTCGAAATTCACGGAGCCTTTTAAGGAAAACCAACACGTTGGCACAAATGACGAGTCTCGTGATAGTTTGAAGGAGGAGAGCGTTGGTGCTCTTGGTTCGCTGGCAGCGACTTCACAATTAGAAGGCGTGCAGGAATCCAGCACTGGGGACAAGTTGAGAGTCTGCCACCGATTAATGGAATTGCAGCACCAGCTCCGATACCAGAGAACCAAAATTTTTCAGTCATAGGAGACGGTGCATTGCATGCTTCAAGTCTAAAATGGACGATTAATTTTTAATGCACTGCATTTGACATTCAAGTGACAACGGGTAGAAAGTTACTGAATAATTAGTTTTAATATAAACAACGTGGAGTGTGTTCTGTATGTTACGGAGATGCTCCTTAATAGCAAGACTCCGTGAGAGCATCTCATGCGTAACAGGACATAAATTGTGTCGTGGACGAGGTTGATATCAGGCCACTGGATATTACGTAGACCTGCTGGTTATCAGGCAACTGGATATTACGTAAATCAGCTGGATATCAGGGCAACTGGATATTACGTTGACCAGCTGATTATCAGGACACTGGATATTACGTAAACCAGCTGGATATCACGTAAACCAGCTGGATATCAGGCCACTGGATATTACGTGGACCAGCTGGATATCAGGCCAACTGGATATTACGTGGACCAGCTGGATATCAGGGCAACTGGATCTTACGTAAACCAGCTGGATATCAGGCTAACTGGATATTACGCACACCAGCTGGAAATCGAACCCATTGAAAATTGGATCTCGTGTAAATTCGACCGGTTGTAATCTGATCTGTTGGAAATTGGACCTGTTGGAAATTGGACCTGTTGGAAATTGGGCTGGTTGAAAATTGAACTTGTTGGGAATTGGGCCTGTTGGGATTTGGGCCTGTTGGGAATTGGGCCTGTCAGCAATTTAACCGGTTAGAAATTGGGCCTGCTGGGAAATGAGTCACTTTGATATTTATTGGAAGTGCACAATCGCTGACACGAACATTAACTTGAAGGCATGACTAAACTCCGACAGCTGTGACACCAATCACGCATGGGATAGTGGAATAATCAAGATCTTAAAATCAGGTCAAGCATTATGATAAATTATTGATAATATGCCCAACATCATGGAGGTTGGGGCCATTTATCACTAACTTCCCACCTCTGCTTTTTCCCACTCAATATTAGAATTTAAACGCCCCTGCAGATAGCGTTGTGCCATCGTCATGAATAAATTATTCTGATTACGTCAAGCATCCAATTAACGGAAACGAGATTTTCTAGGTACGTTAGGTATGCAGTTTACTTCATGAATAAGTAAATAATCGTGTAATCATGTATTTTGTAAGCACAAAAGAAAATGAATTTTGGTTACGGTACGACCATTGGATGTTAAACTTAAAGCTGTTATCTAAAAATACCGCTTACAGTTAAGTTTTTCCTCATAATTGAAAATTACTGCTATTACCATCGGTATCGTAGCTGCCGCATGCCTTAAAGTTAATGCTCGTGTACTTCCAATAAATATCAAAGTGACTCATTTTTCAGCTGGCATAATTTCTACCAGGTTCAATTTCCTACAGGTTCAATTTCCTACAGGTTCAATTTCCAACAGGTTCAATTGCCAACGGGTTCAATTGCCAACGGGTTCAATTGCCAACGGGTTCAATTGCCAACGGGTTCAATTGCCAACAGGTTCAATTGCCAACAGGTTCAATTGCCAACAGGTTCAATTGCCAACAGGTTCAATTGCCAACAGGTTCAATTGCCAACAGGTTCAATTTCCAACCGGTTCAATTTCCAACCGGTTCAATTTCCAACCGGTTAAATTTCCAACAGGTTAAATTTGCAACAGGTTAAATTTGCAACAGGTTAAATTTGCAACAGGTTAAATTTGCAACAGGTTAAATTTGCAACAGGTTAAATTTGCAACAGGATAAATTTGCAACAGGATAAATTTGCAACAGGATAAATTTCCAACAGGATAAATTTCCAACAGGATAAATTTCCAACAGGTTAGATTTTCAACAGGTTAGATTTTCAACAGGTTAGATTTTCAACAGGTTAGATTTTCAACAGGTTAGATTTTCAACAGGTTAGATTTTCAACAAGTTAAATTTTCAACAGGTTAAATTTTCAATAGGTTAAATTTCCTACAGGTTAAATTTCCCACAGGTTAAATTTCCCACAGGTTAAATTTCCCACAGGTTAAATTTCCCACAGGTGAAATTTCCCACAGGTGAAATTTCCCACAGGTTAAATTTCCCACAGGTTAAATTTCCCACAGGTTAAATTTCCCACAGGTTAAATTTCCCACAGGTTCAATTTCCAACGGATTCAATTCTTAACAAGTTCAATTTCCTCATCCATATCGTAAATGGATGGTAAAACCACCTAATATTACCTAAGCTAACCTTTTAATAACGATTACTTTCGGTGCTGATATCCAAATGAAGTTTTATACCAAACTCTGATGAATTTAGTGGTATTAGGGTTGGTAAAAGGAATAATTGTAAGTTTCCTCCATAAAAAAATTAGGTTGCAGACTATCAGATGCTGTGGCGTTCTGAAAACTGCAAACATTCCCAGTAGAGGTAATAAAAAAACTTAACGGTTCTTATTTCCAATATTTCACTAACAAGTTTGTGTACTTTTTGGGTAATAAGTCTACGTAAATTGGTACAAGTATTTCACTAACATAACTGCGCATGGCGTGTGTGAAAGTCTACGGAAAATAATACCAGTATTTAAGTATCAATACTCGCGACATTCCAGACTAGAAATTCTCAAATTAATGTAAGACAAATTAAGTTCTCAAATTGTTATTTATGAATTATAATACAGTATCATAATTTCCAACAATTAAATTTCAAACTGGCATAAGGAAGTGAGAAACATTTATATCACCATAAATGTTCCTCACTTCGTTATTGTACATAAAATGCTAGACATTTTACTGTACATAAAATGCTAGACATGAGCAGAGATTCTACAACACTGCTCATTTTGATGTTTTTGCAGACTCTAGTATGCTAAATAAATATTTTGTGGCGTTGCATCGTGCTAACCATAGAGAAAATTTCTAGAGAAAGGTGGAAGTTTTCCTGCCACCTTGTCCGTACACACCTTATTTTTTAGTTCATTTCCATGTCTCTCGATGTCTTCATTTTATAGTGCATTGTTTTTGGTTTCTTGTAAATGAAATTTTATTCTATGTACTGAATTTTGTTGTAGAAATGACTTTTCAGAGCATTTGAGAATTCAAAACCTTCCGTAAAACAATTGTTGGGAGCCTTTTTCTAATCAACGTTGATATAGGTTTAATGTATTTTAATTTTTCAACTATCGTCGTCCTAGGTATCGGAATTTTTTATATATCTACATCACATATTTTGTTCTGAGGCACGTATTTTATTCGTGTGCTCTTTGTTCCAATTAACTTGGTCTGAAGAATCTCGGTTTTAAATATCTTAATCCTAAGTAACTTGTTTTTAAGATCTCAATCTTCGACATTCCATGTTTAGGTTTTTCACTCTTAGGAATCTTAACTCCAAGTATCGTTACCTTCGGTATTTTAACTTCAAGTATCTTAACCTTGAATGTCTTAACCTTGGGTGTCATAGCCTTAGTCTAAATCTTGGGTGTCTTAATCTTGCGTCTTAACCTTGGGTGTCATAGCCTTAGTCTAAATCTTGGGTGTCTTAATCTTGCGTCTTAACCTTGGGTGTCTTAACTTAACCCGGGCTATCTTAATCTTGGGCATCTTTCTTAGATTTTATAACATTATAAAGACCAAGAAGACCCTGGACGTTTTCTAACACGGGAAGGTGCTCCTAACCAAGTAGGCGTCTTTCTTGTTCGCTAAAAGCTTATATCGTAAAAGCAGAAGTCTTAAAAGCTGATACTGGTTTTGTAACTATTATGCTATACTGTAAAGTAGATAAGTATTCTGCTGTAATATTAGTTTCAAGTAACTGCAGCATTTATTTTAAACATTATACATTTCAAAATATATTTAACTCTTAGTTCATAAAACATTGTGAGTATGCAGGGCGTCCACGAAAAATGTATACTTGTGTTTCAAGGAAACTAACATCAATGTTTTAAAATCAATCAACTATAGAGAAAATTTTGAAGTACTACCGGTATCTTCGATACCCATGTGTACATTTTTTGTAGACACCCTGAATAGAAAATCAAGCCTATATTCATGCCGTTCAGAAAATTAGAAAGTGTTAGAGAATGAAGTGATATAGTCAATCCAATCAATGTCTTTTAAACAGATGTTTTACCCAGTGAATGGCATCCAGGAACTGCATCACTGTACAGGATGAGCTTAACACATTCATTGCGGTTACCTAGCCGGTGCAAATCTTTACTTTGTACATACAGTCACTAGAAAGCTTTGAAAAAATTACAGAACCTAACCTGAGTGACCCACCGGTGGGTCATACCACAATGAATGTGTTAAAAAAAGTTAACTGAAATTCTATTATTATTAGCTAGCATACCACGTGCATGCCTTAGATGCTCCATTTTTTATTGCATACGTGAAGCAAACTCCTTTTATTATGGAAAAGTCTACTATTCTAGATAAGTTTTCTATAATACATATGAATAAAATTTTGGATGTTTTTTTTGGGTTACTCTGTATATGCAGAGTGTTCAGTGCTGCAATTCGAACATGAAGTTGCACGCAGAACTGTAATAAGAGCCATTATGTAGTATTTTAACATAACTAATTCTTACCCCCACTAGCAGCAAAATGGAAGAATATTCATCGCTAACACATTAGAACGCAATGAATCCCTAAAAATGTCGATCAAATGACATCCATAGGTGGTGCTGGTTACTGAAGTTTATTAGAATAGAATAGAATGAGGCTATAGGAACGAACCTTCTGGTCCATTCTTGAGTCGGATAATTACTTCGATAATTATTCGGTTGTTTTACCCAAGTCCCATGCCATATTTCTAGCCGCGTCAACCATGTCGGCAGCGGGATTCGTACTCGGGTCTTTCCGCTCGCAAGCATTTTCGCTCACCAGTCGACCAAGCTGGTGATATTAATGTTATTTAACATCTGTGTATGGATATTATGTAACTTAAATGTAAACAAACTCGGTTCCAAGCTCGTACCTGCTGATTAACAGAAATTATTTATATGAAAGTCTTCCATGTTTGTAAATGCGATAGCTCTCGACCAAGGAAAACACAAGAAGTAGAGCAGTTTGATAACGATTAAATAAACTACCCTTGCCATGTTATCCCTTCAAATGAAAGGGATGAAATTTCGTGTCCCCTGTCTGGCGACAAGAGTCGGCTTTCTTACTCAAAACGCTATAGTTTTGCTATTCATTATAATTAAACATTTGTGAAGAATTGTCTTCCTCTCAGTAGCGACTTGTGAACTCATCAGCGCTGAGTTACTAGATGCTCTTCTTCCTGTTGCTGTATTTTTTGTTGGACTGCAAACCCAACAAAATTGCCCGAAAATTGGAGGCTGAGATTCTTTTTCCTGTGTCTCTTCACGACGGGCCTCAATCAATAGGAACGAAATGATGGATACTCAACCCGTGCCTCGAGTTTTTAGGCGCCTCCCTGAACCAGATGGACACCAACACACCCATATTTTGTGTATGATGAACTCCGTATACTGAGGCAGCAACAGAACACCAGTGGTCCTGCATAAACGAACTCAAACGCCCAACTGATGAAGGTAATTTTATTTGTGCCTTATTTTGCCAGAACAGTCAAATGTTGATTCAAGTGATGGTGATATCTGACAAGATCCATAAAATCTATGTAGAGTTAGTTTAGCAATAATTCGGTACGAACCATGCTTTCCATTTTTGAACTTGAATGATAGGATCAGTTGAACTAAGATAACGTAAAACAAAATTTTGCTCTCCATTTGTCTTTATTTTGCTCTGTTTTGGGAAAAATATGCATCATGCTAATTTATATTAGGGATAGAATATTTAATTAACAGTTTCACAGAGTGTATACTGACGCTTTCTAAGCATTTTATGCCAGATTTCTAAATGTATTTCCACTAGTAAGCTTTTGCTAGCTGAGTAAAATGGCATAATGGCTACACTACTATTCTAGGGCAGAGGGTAATGTTAATTTATCTTTTTAAGCACGTTTTCTCTTCCCATACTTCCTTCACTTAACCTGCTTTGTTGTAACTTCACGTCTGTGTAAGATACTTTCATTACATATACCTCACAATTTAGTCCCTTACAAATTTTTCAAGTCCTTCAGTCAATGCCTTAGAATAACATGAAACTTGGTAAACAGTTCAGGTAACCATTGTAAGCAACATAAAACGACTGTGTTCATGTAAATTGTCCTGTTATTGTATCTAAAAATGACCATTTTCATTTATTTATATCATGAGATGCAATGAACTTTTGGTAATTATTCGGCTATTCGGTATTTGTTTGCGTTTTCAACATATTCGTGCTCCATGCATGCTTATACATTCAACTATCATGATAGTTATTGATTTGATATTTTCTCGATTTGTGTAAAAAGTGCATACGGGAAAAGTGCATGAAATTTTTCAAGTTTTTCGTTCAATGTCTCAGAATGTCATGAAACTTAGTGTACAATTTAGGCAACATAAAACGACTCTGGCCGTGTAAAATTTTCCGCTTTCACAACTAAAAATCGTTTCTATCTACTTTTTTCGGATACGATACTTTGGACTTTCTGCAACTATTCTGCAATTCACCACTAATTTTTTGCATTATCAACATATTCATGCTCCATGGATGCGTAAACACCCATTTGTTAGAAAAGTATTTCTTTGATTTTTTTATTCATGTAAAAAAATGCAAAGGGTGTCTGTCGAATATAT